>APFE031104680.1:47422-76174 GCA_000404065.3 Pinus taeda
AGTTTAGTTGTTTTAAAGCTTTCTTTTGAGCACTTTCAAGTTTGAGAAAATCATTGTAGAAACCATCACCATCTACACTCCATACTTCACTTTCATCCTCGCCATCACACATTAGGGAAAGATAAATCCAGAAACAAACTAAAAAAACTCAAAAATGACAAAATACTAAGGAAATGGTTATCTAGTACATATAGTACACTTCACTTCGTCAGTTTACGAACCCCGGGTTGACATTTTAAATAGCAATTTAGATCACACTAAATTGAACAAACATGTCTACCTGCCTGATGTGTGCTCGAAGAACCAATCACACCGTCACCGACATGAGAGTCCTCACTTGATGATGGAGGAGGAACAATGAAAGCTGGTCGGGGTGCATTAGGGATCTTTTCATAGAGCGTGCTAGAATGTGTATAAATCAATTTCAAATATTGGGCACGAGCAATTACTTGCTCTTCAGTGACAACTCCACCTTTTGCCACATCCTCAGTGATAGATGGCAACAAGGATTTTATAAACCACTCACCTATAAGCTGATCAAGAACATAAGTTTTAACCATTCGAAAACGACAACGCCACTCATGAATATGATCAGAGATATGAGTAGCAGTAGTCTATTTAAAGTTGGTTAATAGTTCCATTCCACTCTCATATCGTATGGGTAACTGTAAGCAGGTTAAAAATGTGGTAGCTAAGGCAATGAAGTTATCAAAAGAAGCTCATGGTAACTCGATGTACCACTTCGCAACCAAACCAGTAAGCATTCTCTGGAAAAGATGCAGTCTAATAGAATCATGATTCAAGGAATTTGATGAACACCATAAATAAAAATTCATGACATGGTTGGACGAGATTTCTCCAGGGTTTCCATTGAATTTTAGAATATTGGAAGGTAACTTATGAGGAATCACCGACCACCAAGGTGCATTATGAATTGGGTCATTGGTGAGCCGATTTAGATTTGGTAATTCAAGTGTCGCAACGAAAGACAACTATCTATTGAGGGTAGGTTGAGCATATCCAGGGTAAAATGGGATTGCCTGGGCAATAGGCCTTTGCATACCAGCATAAGGCATTTTCTGCTGGTAACATTGGTAAGGGTATGCTTGTAGAGAAAATCCAGCATAAGGTTGTTGTTCAACACCGGGATACATTTGTTGTTGTCTAATCCCAGCATAGGCTTGCTGACCAGGATGTGGATAAACTTGTTGTTGACCAAACCCAACATAAGATTGTTGTCCAACTCCATGTTCAAGTTGGTATTGCTAGAATTGTTTTTGTTGATATTGGGGCTACCAAGGCTGTTGAAGCAACTGTTGTTGTTGTTGACACAACAATTGTTGATTTAACGGTTGTTTCCCACCAATGTAAGGTTGACAAGGTTGTGAATACACTAAACCAGTGTAAGTCTGAGTCATTCCAGTAAAAGATAAACTAGCCTGAAGTTGTTGGACTCTAGACACAAGTTGGTGTTGTAAAACTGCCTGAGAAGGATGGCTCTGTATACCTGAAACTTCGGGGTCTGAGGTTGAAGGGCCAGCTTGCATAGGTTGAGATACAACAATCTGAGCTTCTGACTGCGACAAAGCTGTAACAATAGGTGTTGTAGGTATGGATGAGACAGATCGCATAGGTTGTGATGGATACACAAGCCTAGCTTGGACGGGCATGGTTGGCTGCCATTGATAGACAATCATTCAAGGCTGACCTAAAGATGATGACATACCGACATATGGTTGTCCCCCCAGAAAATGGAGGATAAGGAGAATGTGCATATTGTTTTCTGTATCGGGGTAGTCCAGTGTAAAGCGGATACATAAGAGGGTAACCAGATGAACCAGCTAGATATGAACTTCATGGGTCTAGCTGTTCGATATCCGTTAATGAAGAACTAGATAAAAATCCAGTAGAGGACATTGGTGAAGACCAAGGGATAGATGCAACACCTGAGTGGGTTCTCGATAAAGATTGGTAACTCGATGGGATGGAAGGAACACCATACAAGTGTGACTCAGGTGTCATAGTAAACATTGAAGAGGTTGCGACAAAATATTCTGCCGTAGCCATAACATATGGTACGGTCTGGGATGTTGAATCTACCATAGTTAAGTGTCCAAATAAGTTTCCTAACGAATCAACTGCTGTCTGAAAGTAATCAGGATCAAAAGGAGCAACGAAATGAGGAGTATGAGGATACAAATAAAGTCTAGTTCCAAAATGGAATGGAGTTCTGGGTGATTCTACCTCAAGTTCCTCTTCTATCAAAATCAAACCAAGTGGAAGAGTTTCACCATCTGGTCTGTAATAGATTTCTGGTATTTGTTGCTGAGGTAAAGAGGAAGTCTCGACAGTTGCAGATGTCTGAGGATGTACCAGTCGATATTCTTCTGGTAAGGTAACAACTTCTGAATGTTCAACCTCAAGATTCAAGTGTTCTGGTAAAAGAACAAGTTCAGGTTGGGCTTCGTGAACAACTTCTAGTTCAGAAGTAACTTCTAATTGAACAATGATAGGTTCATGATCCACTTCTAGTTGAACAGATTTAGGTTTAGAAGTAATTTCTTGTTGAACAACGTCGGATTGAGAATCAACTTGTTGTTGAACAACTTGGGTTACTGTTTCACTAGATTCAGTTCTAGTTTCCTCAGGTAATTATGTAGATTCCACTTCAGTAACAGATGTACGAGTAACTATAGGAGTAATTGGGGTCATAGTACTTACCGGTATAGGTGTTTATGGTAATTCAAATGAAGAACCAGAAGCTTGTGAAGTACTAGATCCCGTCGAACGAGACCGCTTCGACTGGATAGGTGTAGCTTCGAGCAGTAAAGGTGGTTTACTCGCTGCTCTCTGCGAATGACGGGGTAAGGGTTGATTTTCCTCCATGATTGCTAATTGATTTTATTACAAAAAGAAATAAACGAAAAGGGGTAAGCTATGCAAAAAGGTTTACCAAGAAACTGTGAACTACAAAATACCTCTCGGGGAACCAAGAAGTATGGGCAAACAATCTCCCCGAATGCTGTGTTCGGTGTATCACAGTGTACAAGGCGGACGACTTGATTACCTAAGGATGGATAAGAACCTAGTGTTTTCCTCCCATATATACTCGAAGGTACATGGATGCTCAATCCATATTAGCGGTATCTAATGTGAAACTGCACAGTGAGAGCATTCCCATATACTTTACGTACTGTAACACTACCCTATATACCCGAAAGTATGTGGACAAGCTACGATATACGCAGGCACGTGGAATGAGGTATCACACTCGGAATGTATCATAGAGAATGTATGATATCTAATATGTTTTACAACGCCGTAACACATCTCTAGCTTAGAACCTCTAAATGTTTTGTGTTAGATGACAATGCTCCATTAGGTTAATTGATGTTAATTTTAAGTTGATATTGTTTAAAAATTTGCCTTTCAAGGTTCACCATGTGATGTATTTTCAATTCCTAGAATGCAACTAATATGATAAGCATCATTTTCATTCAATTTTGACAATGAAAACCTTAGCTAGTATGGATAGAGCAATCGGATTCTTGTAATCAAAGAACAAAGAACACAATCTAATGCAATTTCCCTAAACTATTTCTATGAGCACACACAAACTCTTTTAATGCACAATGCCAGTTTTTCTTTTCAATTCCCTTTATGTTGTGATGAACAAAAGGAAACTAATGCACATACAATAAATCAATCTTTTTACAAGAACGAAGACTTTACGATAGTTCTGTTTCGAAATAAATGAAGACTTTTACGACACTTTCTTTTGAACAAAGATTAATCGACTATAAACTAACTTTGACAATGAATTGATAGTGATAAATAAATCATTTAAGAAACACTAAACAATCAAGGACAAAGTAGGGCTGGCAAATGAAACACAAATTTATTTCAGAGACACAAGCATCATTGACCTTTCAGTAAGCAGAAACAGAAGGAAACTTGACAAAAAATCAACTCAAAGGAGGGATTTTTGTCCTAAGGAGGATCAACACAACCTTGAATGGGAGACAATGTGCTTAAGAGCACTGTCCTCTAGCCAAGGGTGCTTTGTAGCGCTCTGTCTCTAGACCAAACCTGTGTTGGTGCTAGAGAGGCCATCCTAGGGGATTACAAGCACATTTTTCACCAAAAAACACTTCAAAAAGGCTGAAACAAGATCAATGGAAGAAAGTAAGGTCTACTAGAGTGTAATAGGATGAAGGTAAAATACCCGAAATGATGATTGTTCCCCAGTATGGTCACCAATTTTTTATGATGAATTTTGCATCTACGGATAAATACTAATTCCCTAGGTAGGTAGCTATACCTAGAACAACAGACTTAAAGCGCTTATCCTTTTTATATAGACGATAAATAAGGCAAGGGAATCAAAGGACCTACTTGTTCTTTCACTTTCCTTTTGTCTCCTTTGTATGGCTCCCGTCACTTCTTCTTGAACTTAACTCGCTCAAAAGGTACCTGCAAGCATAAACATAAGACAGAGAATCAATCAAAGCAAGAGATATATCGACTATAAGTAAATGGAATCAGAACATTCACACATAAACATCATATATCAAGATAAGCATATGGAAAATAGGTGTAAACAACTTTATTAAGTAGAAGGAAGAATTACAACCATGAAGTTCGATCCATTGTCACTCTTCTAGCTTGGGTTCCTACAACACTCCGACAGCATAACAATACTTGCTTATAATCTCAATCTTCACACCAATAGTATCTCCTTACAAATTCTCAAAGTCCAACCCCCATATCACTTAGATGAGTGCTCAATTTATAGGCAAATTGAGGAGGTTTGGTCATAAATGAGGGTATTGAATGGCCTTCCAAACTTAGAGTTAGTTTCCATGGAGGAAGGGATGAGAGGATATGAGGTTACTTAACTCATTCCCTATCCAATTTCAAGCTCATAGGAGGTGATAAGTGTGGGAATCTTCTAGATGTATCTAGAAGATAAGAATATTCCTCCTATCCTATGATTATTTCACTTAAACTCGCCCATCACAGGTCAAAGTGGGCCTAAGTGCTCTGGAAAGCACCTTGACATGGGCCTACCTGCACTGAAGCACACTTACCCCTGACCAAGGCTGTGCTAGTCCCTCAAGGAGGCAATTCTGGAGGGCTTTAGGCCAAGAAACTCTCAGGGAAGGAGGCATTCAAAGTGGTGACTTGTCTAGGGCATGTAGCATCTGAATTAGTGTTTGATGAACCCTAATGGTACTAATCTGAATGATGGGAGTGATGTGCCCAAATGGATATGTAACAACTTGGTACCATCAAGCTCAAACTGCCTGGTCTTCCAGACTTTCTTCTGCATGATGTTCTAAATCTCTCGGAGATGAGGATAAAATTTCTATCTTTGGTCCACATCCACCATCAAGGACACTCCATTCATATATTTGATTACAAGGTTTAGGTTGGAAAAGAATCAAATCACTCACTTGTCACTGCGAGGAAAGAAGAAGAAAGACTTTCAAAGCTGCAAGGAACCTCTGCTCGCACACATAACTTCTCATACATTTCTCACTATGATGAAGGTACATTTCCATCAAGTCTTTTATGGCATGCTAGATTTGGACAGTTGAACTATGACAACCTTCATTTGTTGAAGAAAAATGGTGTTATTGGTTTGCTTACAATTCCTAGGAAACTTAATCAATGTGATGCTTGTATCTTAGGAAAGCACGACAAACGGTCTTTTCATGATTCTCATTCTAGATCACATAGAAAACTTGAACTCATTCATTCTGATTTATGTGGCCCAATGCCTGTTCCTTATGCAAATGGTATAAATATATGATGACATTTATTGATGACTACATCATAATGTGTTGGGTTTATTTATTTAAGAACAAATCTGAAGCTTTTGAAACATTCAAGAACTTTCACACATGTATTGAAAATGACACATAATCTCATATCATATCTATTCGCACCGATAATGGAAAAGAATACACTTCAAATTAATTTGAAAACTATCTTCGCTAGCATGGGATCAAACATAAAAAATTCGTGCCCTATAATCCCCAACAGAATGGAGTAGCTGAAAGAATGAACATGACAATCTTAAATATGGTACGTTCCATGATGTTTTTCAAGAATGTTAAGTTGATGTTTTGGGTTGATGCAGTTCTATGTGCTGTATATAAAGAATAGGTGTCCATCTAATGCTATAAAAACAAGACTCCCTATGAAATGTAGTATGGCCACATTCCTTCGGTGAGGCATCTCATGTTTTTTTGTTCCACCTGTTATACCTTGATACCCAAGGAATAGAGAAACTCGGTGCAAGGAGTCACAAGGGTATCTTCTTGGGGTACTCAAATACCTCCAAAGCATACCGTCTCTTTGATGAAGTGAATAAGAAGTTTATAATATCTAGAGATGTGATCTTTGTTGAATCTTACAAGGCCGACACTGTTTTTAAGTAACATCTTAGTCGCTTGGATAGATTCAAACATGAAAAATATTTTCAAGATTTTGATAATGAGATTCCACATCTTGAAGGGGGCATTCCTATACTAGATCAATTTGTGGAATCTTCTTCTGAAGCACTCTCTCCCCCACATGAAGCTCTAGCCACTGATGAAACTTTGAGTGATGTGATTGATAGAATTGGGAGACTAAATCTTGATTCAATCCCATCTCAATCAATTGAGCAGCTTGGGCCATCTTAGAAAGGCCCTCCAAAATGGCTGACAAAGACAGTTGAAATTGTTCATCCTGATGAGGTTGGAAATATAGGAACAAGAAGCTCAACCAGACAAAATGGAGGTAAGGTAGACGATTCTGATTGACCTGTTGATATGGATGTTTCTTGTGATTGTGAACCAAATTTGTATACAAATTTTGAACCAGCTTCCTTCAAAGTAATCGCTTCTCGCGATGAATGGAAAGAAGCGACGCAGAAAGAATATGATGCGTTGATAAAGAATGACACCTGGAAGCTGGTTGATCCTCCATTGGGAACCAAACCAATACGTTGCAAGCGGGTCTTCAAGAACAAGTATAAAGCAGATGGCTCACTTGACAAGCACAAAGCCATGCTTGTGGAAAAAGGTTTTGCACAGAAGGAAGGGTTCGACTATGAGGAGAATTTTGCCCCCACAACAAAATGGGCTACCATCCAATACTCTTCGTCTTGGCAGCTCAAAATGGTTGTATATTCCATCAAATGGATGTGAAAACTACTTGCTTGAATGGAGATCTGAAAGAGAATGCATTTATGTCCCAACTAGAAGGATTTATTGTGAAGGGTCAAGAACACAAAGTATGCAAGCTTGTAAATCCTTGTATGGCCTCAAGCAAGTACCGTGAGCCTGGTATGAGAAGTTAATTGAGCATCTTCTGAAACTCAACTTCAAACATTATGATCTTGATGATGCAACTTTGTTTTTCAAGAAAGTTGGCAAAAAAGTTGTATATCTTATGGTGTATGTAGATGATCTTCTGATGACAGGGAACAATGAGAGCTATATTGTATTCATAAAGAAGGAATTAAGGAAAGGTTTGAAATGATAGATTTGGGCTATGTTCACTACTATCTTGGTATTAGAGTAACTCAACATATAAAGTTTATATTCCTCTCTTAGAAGAAGTACATTTGAGATCTATTGAACAGGTTTGGCATGGATGAGTGCAATCCTTTGACTACTCCAATGGAACATAACTTAAAGCTCACATCCACTGAAGGAAAATAATTTGAGGATGCAATGAAGTATAAACAACTCGTATGAAGTCTCAACTACCTGACTACTACTAAATCAAACATTTGATTTGCTGTTGGAATCCTCTCTAGGTTTATGCAAAAGCCTTGTGAGGGTCATTGGTATGTTGCAAAAAGAGTTCTAAAGTACTTGAAGGGAACTCAATACTTTGGACTTAAGTACACACAGGTGGGCGACTTCAACTTGATTGGATACTCTGATTCAGACTTCGATGGAGATAACGAAATTGGGGTATCTACTTCAGGTTAGGTTATGAGTCTTGGATAAGGAGATGTCTCCTAGAGGTCACATAAACAATCAATTCTAGCAAATTCCACAACTGAGGCGGAATATATGGCAGCGATTAAAGAAACAAAAGAAATTGTGCATCTTAGGAAAATTTTGGAAGATTTGCAGGAGAAACAAGTGCATTCAACTCCTCTTTTGATTGACAACACTTCTGCAGTAAAGTTGGCCAAGAACCCAAAGTTCCATGATCGAACAAAACACATCAATACAAAATACCATATGATCCAACATCATGTTGAGGCCAAAACAATCCACCTACGCCATTGTTCCACAAATGAGCAGATTGCAGACATCTTCACCAAGAGTTAGAAGGAGAGTTTGAAAGATTTTAATGTTGCTTTGGCTCAACATCCCTTCAGATTTAGGGGGGGGGGGGTGAATGTTGACACCTAATATTTGGGATTAGGTAAATCCATGTAAATATTGTGAATAAAAAAATAAATAGAATTGGAAGATGAAGAGACATTGGGAGATGAAACCAAATAATCTCCCTCTCCATGTATATATTCATGTTCCACCTTAATGGAAAACACAAATCAATTTATGGAGTTACTCCTGGTCTGAAAACAACTGAATAAGGTTTAATCATTTGGGGGGATTCCATCATCTAACATTATAAAATATTATTTTCTAGAATTCCTTTTTGGATTATTTCATATTCAAGTAATTCATTATGCCCCATCTCCCAAGAGTGGCATTCACTAATGACCAATTTCTCATGACATCATCTCTAGGACTTGCACAAGGTAATAAAGGATTCTTAGGAAGTCACTCATCCAAATGAAACTCTAACCCTAACATGCTTAGACATGGAGTTTTTATCCATAGTCAAACACCTAACTTGCTACCCCATTTGAAAAACCTTAATAAGTATCATGCCTCATTTAGAGCTTCCCTGTCTTTATTTAAGCATGGGAGAACTTGCACAGTCCAAAATTGTGAAATATTGTTTTCATAGATTCATTAGATTCAATTTAATACTCAAGTTATTTATTAAATCCATTTCCCATGTGTCATCCAATATTAATTATTTTTTATTGAACTTTAATATTCTACTAAAAAACTCTCAAAAACTCATTACATTAAAAAAGGGTTAAAAAATGGTGAAGAAGATTGATTAAAATTAACAAAATAAATTATCTAATTATAGTTATAATCTCTAGAACATGCAATTCATACCTCCACATCCATGGAAAAATCCAGGTAGAGCAACCCGAAGGGATCTACCTATCAACCAAACTAGCAAGGCCTAACCCTAGGGGCGTCGGGGAAATTTGATCCTGTGACCTCCCAATAAGCGAGATGCTTAGCAACAAGAACTCGACCAACTGACCTATCCCTTGGGCTTACCTCCGTTATCTTTATTTACACTTGTGAAAGACTTTCCTAACAAAACTTTAACATCCATAAAACCTTCATAACATTTAATAAACTCAAATTAAAATTTATTGTAGGAAAAAATCAATGTAAGATAACCTTAACTAGATTGGATTAAGATATATCTTATAAAATAAAATATATCATAATTTTCAACCTACACTTTGTAGTTTTTAGAAGGCTTCCACTGTTTTTATCGATTATGATTAAAGTTTGTTTTCAAAATTTAAATTTTATTTTGATTTATTAAAAGTAAGGTGATAAATTTTATGTCGATTGTTTTAAAATAAATGTTTATTATATAAAATTTGAAATTGTAAAATGAAAATGAAAATGAAAATGAAAATGAAAATGAAAATGTGTGATTAATTGGGTTGGGTAATTACGAATAAATATTGTTAATTTTTTCACTCACGTTTAATTATTGTATGTAATATATTGAACTTATAATAAGTATTTCTCATAAAATCTTTGAACTCATCTCCATTTAATATGTTATTTATTAATATTTTTCAATGACCAAAGTATATATATTCTTCATATAAAATATCTATTTATCTTTATTGAGTGGAGAGGCTCATTTTACAACCCAGTGTGGAGGCCATGTGTAAGTATCCCTCTTAAAATAAAAATAAATCTTAAACAATGAAAAATTACACATTATTTTTTGCACTCTAAAATAAGTTTGCACTTGAAGAAATTTGATCCTTTTCAACTCATATTAGATCCCTGCTTAAAATGGATCTATTCTGGTATTAATTACATAATTTCAGTTCCATGTAATATATTATATATTAATTTCCCTTAACACATCACATAAAACTTGTAGAATTCATTGTAAAACATTTATCCATATTTATATTAATATAATATTGTTGTTGTTTAACTATTTTATGTTTTGATTTTTTTCTTGTTAAAATTTAGTTATATAATTTTTAGCAAGATCAAGGTTTTTTGGTATTTAAAATATATTTTTAATACATAAATAAACTCAATGCCTTAAAACACTTTATAAACATTTGGATTAAACAAATTTCACAATTCAAGCTTGTAATTCCAACAAATATCTACCATAAAAAGTTAGAATATGATTATAATATTTAGTCATCAAGAGAATCTTTCATTCAAGTGAAATTATTAAATGTGATGTACTTAGAGGTTGACTTTGTATATTTACTTTTTACTTACCTATGGCCAAATTTACAATTAAATGTGAATTTAAATTCACAATGTTGAGAAATATGATCATTTTAATGTATCATATTCTAAAGGAAGTTAAAGGATATTCATTTTGAGTGATTGGAAAGAATAATTGTTATCTTCTCCATCACTTCATATTCTAAAGGAAGTTAAAGGATATTCATTTTGAGTGATTGGAAAGAATAATTGTTATCTTCTCCATCACTTCAAATGTCACTAAACAACCAACTTACTTACTTATCATATTCACTACCTTAGCATTTAAAAATAATATTAACACAATTACACACCTACAGGTATGGAGGATCATTTGACATAGATAAATTTGGAGGATCATTTGACATAGATAAACTTATATTACTTGTTTGACATGGATAAAATTGTATGCATCCAAGTAATACTAGGCTTAGACCATTCATGTCATGCTATTTGTAGTAGCTTTTAAACAAGGCCAAAGACAAGCTAACACACGTATATTTATCATTCTTTAAACAAGTCCAAAGACAAGGTAACACAATTAGATTTATAATTGATATGAAATTTAGATTTTGCAATTTCAAATTATGTTATGTTATATTTTCTGTTATGTATTGTAATCTTTTATGTGTATGTATTTTCTGGGGAGGGTCGAGTTGAGAGGCTCATTCTACAGTCCAGTATGAGGGTGATGTGTAATTCTGTCTATTGGAGGCTCATTCTACAACTAAATATGAAGGTGAGACTCATTCTACAACTCAATATGAGGGTGATGTGTAATTAACATGGAGTTGATAAGTCTTCTTTTTAAAATAAAAATAAAATATTCTCTAAATAGAAAAGCAATGTTAGTTATAATAAAAATAAATAAATAAATATTGTTTTGGGGAGGGTCGAGTTGAGATGCTCATTCTACAGTACAGTATGAGTTTGATTCTGTCCGTTAGAGGCTCGTTCTACAACTCAATATAAGGGTGAGGCTTATTCTACAACTCAATACGAGGGCGATGTATAATTAACATAGAGTTGATAAGTCTTCTTTTTAAAATAAAAATAAAATATTTTCTAAATAGAAAAGCAATGTCAGCTATAATAAAAATAAATAAATAAATATTGTATGCATATTTAGTTAGTTTTCGATATGACGTTATATAATTTCATGTAAAGTAATTATAAGTAAAAAACATGTGTAAGTAAGACGTTTAGACTTTATACTTTTCAAAAATATTTCAACACAAGATTTAAATAAACTATTTGAAAATTTATGTTAACTAAATTTATGTCGATACCAACTTCATATATATCTATATATAGGAAAACAATGTTTAAAGAAAATAACTTGATGCTGTTTATAATAAAATATTTAATCGAAGTTATCAATAAAATATTTTAATACTAACTAATATTGATAGCCATTTTTATATGAGCTCATAAAATGTCGTGATGCACATGTTATGTAAAATATAATATCAATTATATATTATTATATATTGCCTTAAAAGATTATGTATACATCATATAAAATAATTATGTAAAAATATTTAATGTCAATTAGTATATTTTTATATTATTTTAAAACATTATGTATATATGATATAAATTATTGAAAAAATAATCTTTTTATGATTGAAATAATGAAAATTTACATTTTACACTTAAAAACATTTACGTTGGAAAATTTTTATCTTCTAAACTTATATTATAATTAAAATAATTCTATATTGACAAAATCTAGAACTGAAATTCTCATTTACCTGAAAATCAGATTTTACAATTTCTAATTATGCTGTTATATTTTGTGTTAAGAGTAAGTGGTAGTGTAATTTCTTCTCGACCTTTGGGTGTCTCAAGCATGTTGGTCATGATCTAAAAGTGCAAGAGTGTGACATGCTTGTCATGATATAAAATTGCAGGAGTATAATACAATTTTGGTGACTAACAATTTTTAAACTTTTAATATAATGACAATTTTCATCATGGTTTGTTTTTTATTATTTAACAAATTCCTATCTAATTTTAACATATAAATATATCTACCATGTGGCATCTTTAATAGATCAATATGTAACAATATCTACTATGTGACATTTTTTAAAATATCAACATGTAAAGAATTGACATTTTTATCAACTCTAAACTCTCTCCGATTAAAGTTCACATGTTTGTAATGTTTTTACCAATTCTAACACGCATCTAATTTCATTTAGATAACGAAAATATATACATTCTGTTGAAATATATATATTTTATATATATATAATTAAATATTGTTGATCAATTACTAATACATTTGGTTGCTCAACTAATATAAAATAATTGAGTTGAATATTTTAAAAAATAAAAAGAAATCGAGAAAAAAAACATGGTTTAATTATTTAATTAATTTATTTATTTTTAAATCATGGTTTATTAGTGACATATTTGAGTAATTTATGAGAAGTTTATGATTAATTCTTCTTGTTGTTAATATAATACCAAGAGTATATCCAATATTTTTCAAACCATCTATAAAAATAACTTATAACTTAACAGGACTAAGTTGTTTAGAGACACATCAATAAAGAGATTCTCATTCTAGTGAGGTGAGGTGTATATCCTTCTAATCTTATCACAATGAACCAACACTTCCCTTTACAGAAATTAAATTTTGATTGATAGAAAAGTAAACAACACAAAACAACTACAAGTGACTAATTTTTTTATTCTAAACATATTAAATATAAATTAGATAACTAAATTCATAACCGGAACAATAACCCAACCTAAATTTAGAAATTTCAATACACACCAATATCTTTAAAATTCATTAAAATGTAATCCATAAATTATTATTTATAGTAATATAATTTTATATTAAATTATTTGTGAACGTGTAAAATGTGAAAAAAAATTAATTTTACATTATCAAATCAAATGTAAAGAGGAATTGAAAATATCTCTAGTGAAGTGATTTGATGCATTTGATTGAATTAATTGTGTCCTTTAAACTTTGGCATTTTGGCATTGCATTTCATTTAATCAACCTTTCATATTAACAATTTAAATACATATTTTCCTTATTGACAAATACATATAGATGATGGTGATGCTACATAGCTGAGCTGAAATTCGCTTTATGAATATTCTTTTTGATTATGACATATCTCATTGATGATTCAATTTATCAATAACTTATTTAATTTAATTGCTATAAATGATCTAATTGCAATAAATTATTTAATTGCAATAAATTATTTAATTGAATAATATTTATATAAATGTTTTTTTATTCACACCATCATTAAACTTTGACATTAGCATGGCATTTCATTTAATTAACCTTTCCTAACAAGTTTAATATATCTTTTCATCGTGGCAAATATATTTATAAATAATGGTAATGATATATAATTGACTCATGAAAATGATATTTATGAATCATATATAATAATTTTTTAATAGGAAAAATCATAATTTTTAATATAAATGAAAACTACAGGTTGCAGTATTAGCAAATTGCAAAAAATTGATATTGTATGTCTAATAATATCAAAAAGAGCATAATCTATTGTCATTAAAGAAAATGTATGTAAATTGTTCTAAGATAATTACATAAATGATAATTATAAGTATGACAATAAAAACTAATTATAACTGTGTATAAAAAACAAAAATGTGATCTTTGAATCATAAATATAGAAGAGTGTATCATGGTTTTAATGTCTCATCTTGAATTCCTTTTATGAGAGGCCGATGATAGTATGCATAGTGAGAGTCATTTATTTGTTCCGAAATGTGCCAAATTCCCCAAGCTTGCTGCGATGCTTCCTTGGAAAGTGCATCAGAAAGTGAGTTCCGCCTTTTGTAAATGTGATGACATGAAATAACACCAATTTTCCTTTTTAACAATAAAATTTCTTCTAGCATAGGCCACAATGTGTGCATGAGACAAATAGATTGCTGATTAAACCAATTAATTACCACACGAGAGTCCCCAAAGATTTGCATCTGCCAGCACCCTTTCTCAATTGCAAAGGCTAGAAGCAGTTTCAAGCTGTAGAGATCAACAAAATTGTTTGATCCGCATACTAGACCAAACTTATGTTTGTATCAGTGATTTTCAGAAAGGTGTAGAATAGGCCCTCCTCCATGACGTCCTTCATGAGAACAACCGTCAAAATATGCCCATGGGAATCAATATGTTCTTATACTATTATGTGACTCCTAGTTGAAGGCACTTCATTTGGAATGAGGTTGTAGATGGAAACACACTAAGCAACTATATGGTCTATGCTAAAGGCCTTGTCATTAAAGACAACATTATTTCTCCCTTGCCATATGCCCCAACATATTAAGGGAGGGAGATTCCTCAATTTCGTTGGATTTACTGTATTCCACCAATTTGACCATGCCCTTGAGAACGAATCTCCCTGCCATTGACGTTTTACAGCTAAAACATTTCGAACATATATCCATACTGCACCAGACACAGGGCATGCTAGAAAGAGGTGTTCAATTGATTCTTTCATTGCCTTACACAATGGGCACCAACTAGGCCCCACAAAACTTCTCTTTTTGAGATTTTCTCCAAAAGGAATCTTATTCTCCCATAGGTACCAAAAGAAAAGGTGAGCTTTCATTGGACACTTTAGTTTCCATATAGGAACCGACCACTATTTGATCTCCCTAAGCTTGTTGTCAGCATTGATGAATGATATATGATATATATTATCAATGAAGAATTAAAAAGAAATGAAATAGTAGTTATTTTTTGTATTTAATGTATTTGCATTTTTTTGGTTAATAGTAAAATTCCTAAAAAAAATAGTGCAAAAAAGATACATTTAATGGATGCCATTATGGTATACGTAACAACTCTTCTTAATCTCTTAAATTTTGTAATATGTAATTAGGAATAATAATGCTAGGATGAACATAATGGATACTTTGACAAAATTTATTTGATGTAATTATTCATTTCAATTTCAATATATGCTAAAGTTGAAGCATAGAGCAACCAACATAGATCTCGATGCCTAAGAGAAAATTTTTAAGGGTGGGCTTGGGATGTTTCATGTTTACCTAAATTAGTTATCCATATCTATGATCTTGTAATTAAATCACCAAACTACCCTAGGAGTATGCCTATGTACCCATTATGGAGGTCTTCAATTTTGTCCACAATGCCCAAGGAGGAAACCCAAGTTCTCGTGCTTGGTAATGTGTGAGTGGAAGAATGGATATCAAAGAAAATATAATGAGAGAACGTAGCAAGCCAAAAAGGAGGGAGAGAATGAACCAGAAAAGCGGTGGGTGCAAAAATAGAGTGAATTTGAAAAGGAATGAACTAAAGAGAGAGAGAGACAGTGAGAGAGAACACTCAAATTACATATATTGGTTTGGGAATTGAATTCCAATTGAATATGAAATCAATGGGGAAGTCAATGTGGAAGCCTTCGGGTTGATCTAGGGGCCATATGAAGTTGTCCAGATTATTGGTATTAAACTAGCACATAGAGCACAAAATGGAAGTGCCAAGGGACTATTGACTCAGAGAAGGGCTTCCTTTGTGTTGTGCATGCCCATAGTGGCCATACTTGTTAATGTAATTAGTTATAAACTCATTAGTTGAAATTTTGAGTGTTGATTTCCCATGGATGAAGGAGAGTAATCTTCATGTACTATGCTTTCAGTTAAATTATGTTGAACCTCAAGTGAAGCTTTCCCTTAAGACATCAAATTTGGCTTGGGGGTAGCCAATTTCAAGAAAAACGACAATGCAACTATGCCCATGATTAGGTGGAGAGTGGCTCTCCCTTCTTTAGTTTCAGAAAAATCTTAATAACAATTCAAATAAGTGTATAAATAGTGTTGTTGTTCATTATTATTTAACTAATGTTATGTTGTACTGTTGAATATACATGTAATGATAAACTAAAGGTTATGGTGTAATTGGGTTTGATTACTAAGTTGTTATTCTTGTTAAGCATGAACTCTATATACAAAATGTTGACATGGAAAAATGTCTGGTCAACTGTTAGGGTGTCTCCCCTGTATGAAGTCCCAATCAAACCTCACATTGTTTGGGATAGGATCCCCATCCGGTATGTGGGCCCGACTGCCACAATGTATGTCTTACTCCTGACTGTCAAATAAGGAGATGTTAATGCGAGGAAAAGAATGAAATGTTCAGAGAATGAGGATGAAATCAACCCACAATTGATAAACTTACAAAGAAATGTATAAGAATAAGGAAACAAAATAATAAGAAGAAGTGCATCTGAAAGAGGAGTTAGTTATCCAAAACCATCCAAGACATTCAATTAAGAGAGTGCTAGAGGTTAACTATAAATTAGTTCACAATAAGATACTAGCATTAACATGGAATAAAAGAGAAAATATTCGAAAGAAAACACATATGCAACAACTATGAATTAGTTTATAAACATATCGCCCACATACAAACATGATGGAAATATTGGATAGCCAATACAACCACTATGAAGATGCACGAGAATCGTTGCCAAAAGTGAAGAACTTCTCACTATTCATGCTGCAAATTCAAGTACATTTCTAGCAAGTCCATCAAAACCCAGTAGTGGAACATAGGTTGCTCATACCATATTCAAGGCAAAATCCTAGCCTCACCATAACCCAATTTACTATCTTCCAAAAGCAGGTTGCTTCTAACTCCCTAAGCAAAAAAAAACTTTCTAATGCTAGCCTTGCTTAAGTGCTAAAATTCCTCATTAACAAGGCATGAACATACCTTTATAGAAATGGAGCGGGTGACTTTTCACCTTCTCCATGAATTTTCAACTACCTCATGGCCTTTCAATGACTTATGGCTCTTCAAATTCCCTAGGACATATTCGACTTCTCCTATTCTAATAGATTTTTATATGAATTTTAACATTTTATATTTCATGCATATTGTTTATAATATAATAATAGAGAAATCATGAAGCCCTAAAATATGTTGTGACCTTGGAGAGACAAACAATGTTTGCTTGAAATTATGGGCTTGTATGAGCTACTGAGCAAGGATTGTGCACTCATCTCATCTACTTGTTGCCACCGTAATTGTTGAGCCAAATTGTTAAGCATTATTGTCTGTATCTCACATCTTAGTAGATATGGTAAGACTCCCTATGGGTAACTGTGGGTCTGAGCCTTCTTAGACTTTCAACCAAGGTTCATTCATTGTTTTGGGTCAAACATCCCAACATTAGAAAGCTCTCACGTTACATAAAGATTAAGACCACCCTTTTTTCCACAATAATACTCTTGATTAAGTTTCATTTTTAAATTTCTCGTCTATGAGATCAAGTCCTTGACATCCTCCGTGGGTGCTGCCAAATACATATATCGCTTGTGGTCCAACATTGAAACACTCATTAACTTAGTCTATGAAGATATAGCTTGAGCTTTTGAATGCCCTTGAGACAGAGAGGCATGATAATAAACTCGATCTAGGAAATACAATTGGTAATCATGTATTTTCATCTAATCATGCACAATTTCAAGTTATGGTGCAAGTCACATTTTGAAATTACAGTGTTAGTTGCATCTTCAAGTCACAACGTAAGGCACATCTTCAAGTCATAATGTAAATCACATTTTCAAGTCACACTGTCAAAGTATAAAAAGTGTGATTTCTGACTTAAGGGATTAATGCCTTTCACTCTAGTCATAGATCCACATCCTAGTGTGGTTGATGCTTGCATATGCGATTTGCGACCCGAGAGGGGAGGATGCCTAGTCTAGTTGTAGATTTGGACCATAGTGTAAGAATGCGATTTGTGACTTAAAAAGGGAGGATGGCTTAGTATTTTTCACCAATTGTGTCTCTAAACCACAATGGCTCTGAGTATAAACTAAAATCGTGCTTTGTGATTTGGGTGAAAGGGTCTTCTCTGTTGTGCATAAATCACAAGTTTAAGGCTCAAATGAAAGGTATGAGACTTGATATACACTATGGTAATGAAAATGTGATTCAATACCAATATACGATTACAATTAGTGAGAACTATGCTATTTCATCAATAAACCCAATCAAATTCAACCATAGCTCCTATGATCTACTTCAAAGAATATGATTTCGGTTTATACGATGGGGAAGTTGAAAGGGGGGTAACTTTGATTCGTGATAAAAATGAGATTAAACCGATGAGATATGGGGAAATTTAGAGCAAAAAAACTTTGCAAAATTAATGGTGGGCAAGAGTTCAAAACCACAGATGCTAAGTATGAGAATTGAGGAGATATTTGAGCATTTCTACATGGGCACAATAAAGGGATAGATTGAACAAATTTATCTCATGGTTGGGCGCAAAGAGGAGCGAGAGGAAATGCGTATAGAATAGAGGGTAGCCGAATTGATTTGGTGCCTAGATGTAATGAGGCAAAGAACCATTGTGAGAGGGAATGCGTTACTTACTAAGAAAGTCGTAGTGTAAAAGTGTGACTTAGTTAAGTTGCATGTGATGAGGAAAATCCTGGTTGCAAGTTGCATTTGTAGAAGGAAATCAACAAGCCACTAGGATCTAGATGTGTGACTTGTGACTTAAGATGATGCTACCTTAGTATTGGTCATAAATCAAATTTTTAGAGGCTAGAGGATAAGTTATTAGGCACTCGACTTGCGACTTGTTAAATGAGCTTTATGGTCTAAGTCACAAATCACACTTCCGGAGGCCAAGCAGGCTAACATTGCAAGTTGTGATTACGACTTGCGATAAAAGCACAAGTCTTTCAAGGCTTAAGGTTAAGCTTGCAAGGATGCAATGCAATCAAAGTCAGTTCAAAGGAGGGGTAAAGTTTATGAATTCATAGGAAAAGTATGAGAAAGTGTTAAGTGAGAGGGGAACTACAAACAATGAGTTACAAGTAAAATTACAAACCCATTGCCACATGTAAACTCAAGTGTGGATGAAGGCATTTTGATCCCTACAGTAATATGCTATCATTGGATCACCAGTGGATTAAGATGCATCTTCTAATCTTGTTGACCTAATGGAATTTTCTTCCCGTTAAGAGCTACTTCTAGTGGTAGCAAGCATTATGGTATGATTGCAGCCTTGTCCAAACCCTGGACATACAAAGGCACACATAAATATAGTTCTGATAACTTATCAGAAACAAAATACTTTCCACCTTGATAAACATAAATGGAGGAGCAGGGTTGATAAATATTTTACAAAATTGATTTATTGCAAATGTCATTAACCGTAATGATGAGGAAGAAGAAATACAATCAAGAATAGGAAATATGTGTCACGAAAGTATCGATAATTGTAGCTTTGATGATAACTAAGTTTTTTTCCTAGGAAGAAAAATCGTAATTTCCATTAACATAGAAAATTACATGCTGTAAATGCCATTGGCAGATGCTGTAAAGTGACCATGGTCAGCTATGAATTGTTGCAAAATGATATAAAAACCTACAAAGAACCCTGACTGGGTATACTGATAGTGTTTATATACAATATCATTTACATATCCAAAACTAATTCATAAATATTAACACAAAAAAATGTTGGATCTAGGGCTTATCTGCCCTTTGTATGTCCTGGTCCATATAAGGTCTATGGTAGTACTGATAGACCTGTGTAGGAGTATTCTCTCTGATTAGCCATTCTCCTCGAGGATGATGTGTTGGTGTTTTTGATATCCTGTTTTTGGATGCATTGCATTCCATGATGAAGGAGCAGCTTCCACTGTAGACCGGGATCTAGTCATAGGAGGAGAAGGAGGCGACATCTGGGAGGCACTGGATGTCTGTACAGTGTTCCCAACATCTTCCTTTGGACGATCTGGATCTGTGGGAAGATTTTCCACCATCGTTTCCTCTGTTTTTTGGTGCTTCGTACCCTTAGTAGCAGTAGGATTAGCTGTCAAGAGTAGAGGGCAGTCTTTGTATAGATGTCTGACCTTATGGCAGTGCCTGCATCAGAATGACACTCCTTCATAGTCCAGATTTTTCCGACGTGCGAAATGACGCCAATGCAGGGTGATCTTTTCCTCCAACCCTACCCTAGTGTCCAGGTATACTAGAATGCGAGACATAGTCATGATCCCCAACGTTTCAAAATATTGATCGTGATCCAGGTAGGTGCCTAGCGCGTTTCCAATGTGCTTGAAAATAGTAGGGGTCCAATATTGCAATGGAAGGCCTCGAAATCGAACCCAAATTGGCCCTGCTCCTAATTGTTCCCTCTCAAGATCGAACAACATCTCTTCAGTAACACAAGTGCAAGTTCAATGTGCTAGAACCGTGATAATATCCAGTCCGTGTATTCCTCCTGGTGGAAGTGGAGGGAAAACCAACCCTGCGCTAGTACACGAATGATGGGTAGATCTTTCAGTAAGGTTCCCCAGATTTCCTTAGTCCAAAGCCAGAGCCTCTTGAAGGTATAGTTCCACCCACGGACACATCCAACCAAGACCTTCTTGGCTGTGTCGTCCACTTCTCCCATTGAGAGATCTTCACCCAATATGAGGTTAATATCTCTGTCCCCAGCCCTAAGGCACCTACCTTTCTTGTGTTTGTATGTTTGACGAGTCGTCGCATAATCCTTGAGCAAGCCACGAATACCTTGGTTCATAGTTTGAGGGGTGGATGGAGTGGATTTAGGAGTAGGAATCGAGGAGCTGAAACATCCCCAGTGAATGGGGGTGCTAGGATTAGGGTTAGGGCTACCAGGGTTCGAAGGGTCGCCGAAAAGTGGAGGGTTTGAGAAGGGGATGGTCCCTGTAAGAGGAATGCCTGAGATGGACAGGAAGCTCGGTAGGGAAGAGACATGGGGGAGTTAGGGGAGTGGCACATCAAAGGAGGGCGAAGATTGTAGACAAGAGCCTAACAGGTTTAGGGTTGTCGGGGAAATAGGGGGAAACCCAACCCGAGGACATTGTCGATATGCACAGAGGAGGAGGGATGGGGCACAAATGTACCGGGTCGACTTGGTGCAGAGGTTGAGGCTGACAGAGGTTGCCGAGTAGTAGCGAATGGTCCCGGACCCGACATAGCATGATGCTGCATCCTGTTGACCTCGTGGGGATGAGGGTCCGCCGAGATATCCGCCCCATCCATATCCTCGGTAACTGATAGTAAATGGAGTAACAAATGGCAAGAAAAACCCAATGATAACTAAGTTATTCAACGATACTGACCATTTCAAGTCATAGGAATACCCATTAAAACCTTGAAAACTGAAGGGGGACTCAAAATTTAGATATACAGGGTAAAATGTTTGGGTGATGTCATAGCGGCTACAACAGAAAGGCATCCATTTAAGCAATTTTCTTGTAATAATCTAAATGGACATTGCATTGTGAAATAAAATTCAAATGTTGTATTGCACTATAAGGCTCTTTAAGTATCTATGTTGTATGACCCACCCTTACCAGGGAAGCTGAAGGATTGGAAAACCATGCTGTATCATTGACAAGAAAGAGAAGAATTTTCCTTCTCTGTTAGGGTCAAGTGCTAGAATTGGCCTTAGGTCACCTCCTTCTTTTTGTTTTCTCTTAGTGAGATTATTAGTGTAATTGTAGAGTCTGAAAACCTTCAATATAAAAATATGTCTTATGAGTCTCAAGAGTCTTCTGGGTAGTTAATGCCCTGCTAGCATGTTTTCTCTTTTATCCCTTGGGATAGAACTAAGAATATATTTGGAAGATTCTTAAATTTCGGGATTAATCCCTTTGGTTTTAGGTGCTTTGGAAATTTGGGTATCAAAAACTGTTACTCATTGATTTAGTGTTATCAACAAGGTATTCAAAGGAATTAAGGTGGTGTCACACATAAGCTTATTGTTATCCCAACACAAGCTTCCACTCTTTAAGCGCAACTCCTACAAGAGGCTGTCAGAGGCTTCCCTACATACACAAGTCTCCAACAACAATGTGTAGACCAATGCCTTGTATATATATATAAGATGAAGGTAGGACTTGATTGTTTTAATTTTACTAATTTGTAAATGAAATTGGACACATAAATAACATATACCAATAAGTAGAATATCACTCTAATCTTGAAAACAACTTTGGAAATTGTACAAATTCGAAGGATAGATGCTCTCCAAAATGCCCTTTTAGAGCCACCCACAAATGTGGAAACACAAAAGTAATGGATTGTGGGTGGGAAGTCTTGGAAAATAAGTTAGTATTGATAAATTTTTCCCAACATTATTTTTTGTAAGTAAAATTTCAAAAGGAAATACATCATAGGAAAAATATAGGTAATCTCACCCCAAATAGGTTTGTTGACTACCGCCGAAAGCATATGACAATGAAGCAAAAAAGGAAAGAAAGAGAGACACAGTCCAAAATTTCAAAGGCCATAGGCCCCAGTAAACAGACATAACATATAAAACACTTGTATCCATGCTAGTCGTCAGACGTGATGGAGGTTGGGTTGTTTGGATCTGTACTAGGAGGTGGTAGAGGATGAAAGGAGCATTGGACATGCTCCTCAAAATAGGAAATCCATACCTCCATTTTATCGAACTTCTCTGATAGCAAATTCTGGCCGCGCCAGACCACCATAACACGCTCCTAGGTATGACATTGGAAATAATGCATTTTGTTTAGAGTTTCTATCAATTCAACATGCTCGTCCTATCTAACTCACTTTGAATTCTCTAGACGATCCATAATTGACTGAACCACATCTCAATAGTGCTCCATGCAGAAACCTTGTCGCTAACCGCGGCCACCATGATGTACCTGCACATGACACCTGAAACCACCACAACGAACCAAACCCTCTCACTGCAAAACAGGTAGAGCGAGGCGACCCTGACTCCTAGTTGAGCCCCTGTGTCTACCACCTTAATTTGTTAACCCCATGCATCAAGAATGCCCCAATCTATCACCACCTTTGCCTCCTGAAGCTGCGTGGCTCGAACCCTCTGTACTTAGACCTTTTGGACTCCCTCCACCATTGCCAGACACTAGCTCGAGCTGAGGTCGGGACTTATCCATGCCTAGCTTGCCCGAATTAGGCGGAACCTAGGCTGAGGATCACCGTGAGTGAGGAACCAACCACATGCTTGAAACCTCGACACCACCTAAGTGAGACAAAGACCACCCTTCCAATAACTCACAAATAATCCACGTAGGGGTCAAGACCACCAGCTCCAGCTAAACCTCCTCTCCCTCCGACGTTGGGCACCCACAACTTACAAAACTAATTCCCACCTCAAACCAACAACATACTCCCCCCCTAAAGCGAGCCCTCATAATTCCAGCAAACCAAAACCCACGATAGACTCGCTAGTGGCACCGCCCCATAGCCGAGGACCTTGTGAACTGGCTCGAGAGGTGCACATCAATAATCCCACTCTACCAAATGCAAATTCGCAACCAATCTGGACTAAAACTACACCAAACAAACTAAAAGCCACAACAAACCACCCTTGTCAGACACACATACACCATGTTCCTTGCAGACTTGCTCTTGCCAAGACCAATTCAGAAATTGACAGCTACACAGACCCACTAGCTGTTTGCAACCAACTCACAAAATAGAATAAGAGATAGATCAATGACTTCAAAATTAGCCTCTTCGAAGAGGCAACCTCCTTTACATTACACAAATGGAAAATAATTGGATGATACAAATGACAAAACCTCCTTTCTATATATAGGAGTCTATGGGGTCAAAATATAATCAGAGCCGAAATAACAATAAAAATAGTCGGCTTCTATGGGGCAAAATAATAAGAATATGGTGATAATAGGGGCACAACAATAACAATAAAGGGCTAAAATTACAATAATAATGGGGGAATACACTAGTATTTTAGGGACCTAACACGCCCCTCTCCTTCAAAAAAATGTTGTCCTCAATGCTTGAGTAGTTATGGATGCTTATGTATAAAATTCTCATCCTCCCATGTGGAATCTTCAGCGGGTAAGTTCTTCCACTTGATGAGATACTCTGAAATTGATTGAATTCGTAGCTCTCGAGTTCTTACTTTTGTGACTGCGTCAGGTGCAATTATGATTTTCCTTCCTCACCGAGTTCTGTCAATATTTGTTTGAACTGGAAGCTTCTCACCTATAACCTTCTTTAAGCATGAAACATGGAAAATTGGGTGCACTCGGGAAGATGCAGGAAGCTCCAATTTCTATGCCATAGTACCAATCTTTTGCAACATCTTGTATGGACATAATAATTTTGTGACAATTTATTATCCTTCTTAGCTTGCTTGAGGGATATTTGTTTGTATAGTTGTAGTCGTAGAAATACCAATCACTACATCAAAAATTATTTCGTTGCGATGTTGGTCTGCCTGTTGTTTAATTCTATTTTGCGCCAAAGCGAGGTTATCCTTTAAGAGTTGGAGAATTTGTTGCTAATGCTCGATGTGATCTTCCACTACTTGAACCTTAGAATTTTATCTTAAATATGATGCGATGGATGGTGGAAGATATCCATAAAGTGCCATAAATGGGGTCATTTTTGCTGCAGTATGGAAGGAAGTGTTATACCACCATTCAACCAGAGGCAACCACTTGACCCATTGTGTCTGTTTATCATATACAAAGCAATGAAGATATCCTTCCAAAAATTTGTTCACTATCTTAGTTTGCTCATCAGATTGAGGATGATAAGATGAGCTATTGCTAACTGAGTACAACAAGAAAATAATTTTGTCCAAAAATTTCCAGTGAAAATGGGATCTCTATTGCTTACAATAATTTTTGGGTTTCCATGTAGATTTTGAATTGCTTCCATAAATGTAGTAGCAATTGTACTGTATTTAAATGGATGAGATAATTCACAAAAGTGTTCATACTTGGTAAGTCTATCAACTACTACCATGATGACACTCTTTCCTTCGGACTTGGGTAAACCTGTGATAAAATCCATTAAAACCTCCTCCCAACATTTACTTGGAATGGTTAGAGGTTGTAATAGACTCGGGGTCTTAATTGTCTCAACTTTATTTTGTTGGAAAACCAAACATTCCGCCACAAAATTTTAAATATCATATTTAAGGCCATCCCAAAAAAATTCCTTCTTAACCCTATGGTAAGTTTTTAAAAATCCTGAGTGCCTCCTAAGGGAGAGGTGTGAAATTCTTGAGGAATCTTTTTGTTTTTTGAGTTGGGATTTCTTATATAGATATAAGCAATTTGTACCATAACGAAACATTTTTCTAAGCTAAATGTATCAGATGTACTGGTATCTTGCTGCAAATTTTGAATGAGTGCCCACACTTCTTCGTCATTCGTCCATTCATCTCTTCGTTTATCCAATTTGGTTGGATGATAGAAATGGAACAAAGTAATGCTTTCACATCCTCATCCTTTCTTGAGAGTGCATCTGCAACAACATTTTGCTTCCATTTTTTGTAGATGATTTCAAAGTCAAAACCCAACATCTTTGTTACCAATCTTTGTTGCTCTTCTAAAGGTAATCTTTGTTCTAAAAAGTATTTAAGACTATCATGATTCATTTTTACCTTGAAGTGTCTTCCCATTAGGTAAGATCACCATTTCTTAAGTGCATGTAGTATTGCCAACATTTCCTTCCCATAAATAGCTTTGTGTAAATACTTTCCTTTGATTTGATGACTTTCAAAATCCATGGGGATTCCTTCTTGCATTAAAACAACACCAACTCCATTTCATGAGGCATCCCATTCCACAATAAAGGTTTTTGTGAAGTTTGGCATAGCTAAGATCGGTGCTTGGCACATTGCCTCTTTAATATGTTCAAAGGCCTTAGTTGCTTCTGGAGTCCAAGAAAATGAATCTTTATTTAGTAATGTTGTTAGAGGTGATTCTATTCTCCCATAATTATTAACAAACTTTCTATAATACCCTGTCAACCTAAGAAATCCTCACAAATGCTTTATGGATATGGGGATTTTCCATTCCTTAATGGCTTTAACTTTACTAGGGTCTACATTAACACCTTCATGAGATGCAATATGATCTAGATATTACACCTCCTGTACTCCAAAGAAAGATTTGGAGGTTTTTGCATATAATTTTTTCTCCTCCAATAGTTTGAGCACCTTGTCAACATGTTTAACAAGATCCTTCCAAGATTTGTTTTAGATTAGTATATTGTCAAAAAATACTAACACAAATTTTCTAAGGGTTTGAAAATGGAATTCATCAAACGTTGAAATGTAGAAGGTGCATCGGTAAGTCCAAAAAGCATGACCAAAAATTCATAATGACCCTCATGAGTTCTAAATGTTGTTTTCAGAATATCTCTAGTTTTCATTCTGATTTGATAATATCTACAACGAAGTTCTAACTTGGTGAAGTAAATTTCTCTATGTAATTCGTCCAATAATTCATCAATGACAAGAATGGGAAATTTATCTTTAATAGTGAGCTTGTTGAGCTCCTAATAATCCAGACACATGTGCCATGATCCATCCTTCTTGTGCACCAATACTAATAGAGCAAAGAAAGAACTTTGACTAGGTTGAATTATACTAGCCTCTAGCATTTCTGCAACCATATGTTCAATTTCACTCTTTTGGGCATAGGGATCTCTACTTTGGAGGAACACTTCCTGGAATCAATTTAATAGAATGATCGTGATTACGAATAGGTGGGAGGCCTTTGGGAGTCTCAAATACCTTGGAATGACTCTCTAAGACTTTTTGGAGATCTAGAGAAATAGATGATTTCGATGTGGGAACCTCTAGTGGACATAATTGTGTAATTACACTACGTTGTTATTTCTTTAGAAGCTTTGTCAAGTCGTTAGAGCTGATGATCTTTCTTGGTTTCCCTATGATACCCCTAAATTCAACTTCCTTTCATTCCCAAAAAAAATTCAAGAAATTTTCTTAAAAATTAAAAGCTATTGTACCCAAATATTGTAGCCATTGGACTCCTAGTACAACATCAACACCACCCATTAGAATGGAAAGCATTGGACTATTTAGTACGTATTATCCCATCAATAGCTTGATATTATGGCAATTTCTAGAGCAATTTATGGTTATTCCATTTGCAACCATCACTTCACACTCTAGTGCTGGATATAGGAAGCAATTCAATTCCTTGACTATCTTACAATGAATAAAATTATGGGTACTACCCGAATCAATCAACACTATTACCTTTTTCTTCTTGATATGTCCTTCTAACTTGAGAGTTTGACAAAACTTATATGACAATGCCAACCCTTCGGCTGGCCCGAAGCACCTTTGCAACACCATCCTCTTCTCCCAACACTCCACACACAGGATCCAAAACTCTCTCCATTGTAGAATGACCATCGAACACTCCCTGCGAGACTCCATAATGTTAATGCGCTCACCACCCTTCACAAGACTCAATGTGACTTGAGGTTTCCCACACCGATATTTATTGTCTCGCATACTTAAGGTAATATGGGAGGGTCGTGAAGTCAACCTACCATCCTGTAGCCACGTGCTTACCATAGGTGCCCACACATTCCCTTGGGAACATCTTCCTCTCCGTTCCTCACCCCCATCGGGAAAATTTTCCCAACACTTTAAATCTACAAGTATATTAAAGTTTCCGACAAACTAGAAACCACTTGCAATGATTTGGAGTTCAATCCCCCTTGTGTCAAAACTGAGAAATTTATTCCAGCAAGTAAAATAAATTTGTAATGGTTGGAAATTGTATATTTCTATCTAAAAAAACTAATGCTAATGCTATAGTGTTAAATTTGAAATAAGACAACATATTTTATAGGGGATAAGTACTAACTTGATTACTTTGTTGTATATGCTATAATTTTTTCTTGTAATAAATTGTAGATCTGAAAGCCCTGAGGGTTAGCTCAATTGGTTGAGTCCCCGTTGTTAAAGCACCTTTACTATTGAAAAGTCACGAGTTCAATTCTCTCGAAACTCTTTTGGCCAGATCCATGGTTGAGCCGACAGGTTGTGATCCCTTTAGGTGGATCTGTCTAGTAAAAATATTTCTTGGAGGTAGTGGTCACTGATCTCTGGGGTTTATGAACCACATAGAAAAAAATGAGAAATAAAAATAAAAATAAATTGTAGATATGCAAAATGCTTAAGACACCCTTGTGAAATGTAAAATATAATTACAAAAATCAGAGGGCAAACTATCTTGGGATAATAAAAAGATCTAAGATCTGAAACCCCAATATCTATGAGCTAGTAAAGTAAAATTTTAAGCACAAACTAAGAACTTATCATATTTTTTGTAT
>APFE031104680.1:76194-104970 GCA_000404065.3 Pinus taeda
TTTGTATTTTGTATTTTAATAAAATAAATAAATAAAGAGATTTTAATAATTTTTAAAGAATGATTGATTCGTTGAAGCTTACCTTAGCCTTTCTTACCTTCTAAACACCAGATTGTAATCACAACTCTCTCTAAATCAGCTATGCACCTTGGACTAGAGAATGTGATTGAAATATCACAACTATTGCACCCAATTCTAGTTTAGAATACTTGTAATGAATTCCAAATCCCACTGGAAAGATTATGTCCTTCTAACTGTCTCAATCCATTATACCAACTACGAAACCAAGTGTTGGGGAAAATTGATTGCTTGTCATTTAATTTGTTAACTTAGGGGTTTCGTAAACTTGTGAAGCATGCGTGCACTGTATGTGCTAGAAATTGTCTTTCAGTTTAGATCAATCTAACTACAAAATAACGAAAACCAATTCATTTAATCTATGAAATCAAATAATGAAAATGAAATTCAACTAACTTGTAAAATAAAAAACAACTAATGTATACTTAGTTACTCCAGCATTCAATTATGAAGTGTTACCTTCTTGAGATGATGTGTAAGCAACTATTTATACTTTAAATTCTAATGTCCTAGAAAAGCAAGTAAAGTGTGCAGAAAATAACTCAGTAATTGCATGTATTAAATATTCAACTGTTCAATCTTGAAATATGATTAAATCAATTTCTTAGAATGATTTTTAGGAATATTAGTTAATGAAATTAAATGAGGATCTTAAAAGCAAATATAAAAGCACAAAAAAGTAAAGCTCAATGATTGCATAGGTTGAACATTCAATCACCCAATTTGAAGTCACCTTCTTGGCCTGATCTTTTATTCAATTATACAATGAATTGATAGTTTGATATAAGAAAGTAAATAATAGAACATGAAAGGAAACTAAATAACTATGAGCTCTTGCTTCAAACTTAATCCAATTGGAAAATACATAAACCTTTCGTATTGAAATGCTTTTAGAAAAGCAAAAATTACATAGTCATTCTAAAACTAATACTAAGAAAGAAAATGAACTTTAATCTATAAAAGCAATTAAATCTCACACATTTTAGGTAGCTGATCTAAAAGAGTGAGAGATGGTAAATCGAGATGCTCCATATGTAAGCAGAACTAGGTCAAAATGAAGGAACATTCATGCGTAAGGTGCCACAATCTAATTCTATATTCAAAGCTTGAGCATAACTCCAATTTTATACATGAAAATGATAAGAGAAAACTTCCCCTATTTATACAAAAATATGAGAAGATATCTCATTAATGAGAGTCCATAAATCTCTCTCCGTATCTCTAGAGTTACAATCAAAATAGGAAATGATAAGACACATGTCTTCTTAGAGTTTCAATACAAATAGGAAATGAGACACATATCCTCATGATCCCATGATCTTCTCCACTCAAATTCGAATTTGGTTTTGGGAGGCCACATAAAGGTCTTTTAGAAGCTTCTTTTTGACCTACACATGTCAAAAATCTCATCCCACTTGTTAGGTATAAGCATATGCACATTATTTTCTAATTTTTAACCATAAATTCACTTAAAAATGTTAAGAATTAATAAAGTTTGGAAAACATAAATGTGACCCAATAATGATAATGGTGAGGTAAATTTAATGAAATTGAGGTAAATATAATGAAATAGAGGTGGAGTGAAGGTGACAATATGGAAATATAAATGAAAATGTAATGGAAGTGAATGACAATTTCAAGGCCCAACATACCCCCCAACTGAAGCTATTGCATGTCCTCATGCAATCTATTACATTAATTCTTTTTCATCATTGAGCTTTGGCTTAACTTTGCATGATATCATTTGATAACTTCATACTTCTGCAGAATCTTTTAGTTGAATTGCAACATGGTTGGTTCTTGTGTTACAACCATATTTTGTTGTTGCATTCATTTTTGATATTTGAACTTTTGATTATTGTTGCAAAGTATATCTTTATTGGATTGCATCATAGTTGGTTCTTGTGTGACAACCATGATGGTGTTTGTATCCAATTATCTTTTTAGTACTTTTGACAAGCCTTTGTATGCTCATAGCAATAATGTAATAGTTAATATCTTTTGAAAGTATGTGGGCTTTTGAATGTGATATGAATATGGCAAAATATGAATATGAATATATCCCCCCAACTGATGATATTGACAATTTTATGAGATGAGGAAGAGAAATGTTTTTTTCCAAAAATTATCATTCTAGATTTTCAAGGAATTTTATGGTAAAAAGTTAGAAAATTACACACCTTAACTTACCCTAGGAAATGGATGAGATGCATGTGTGGTGGCTACAAAATTATGATCATACTCTTCTTCAAGTGGCTGGACAAATCATGGAGAAAAGAGTCAAGATGACTTTTTATTTGCTTTTATTAAAACTTGTTGAATCTGCTGCAGAATAGTGTTGATTCTGCTGCAACCATTTGATTCCGCAATTGTTATTTGATTCTACAGCTATCATCTGATTCTGCAGCTGCTATCTGATTCCGCAATTGCTATCTGGTTCTGCAGTTGTTGTCTGATTTTGAAACTGCCATTTGGTTCTGTAGTTGCATATCTTCTACATTTGCTCCAAAATGTTGAAAATGATAGTTTTCATGTCTTCAAAACTCATTGGCACAATTCCTGCTATGTGAATAAATGTTCTGATATCGAACATAACAGGAAATTGTGGACTTAGTGGCCATTATTGGATGCCACTAGTCAACATGAGAACTCTCATCATTGATGACAATGAGAGTCAAGATGCCCAAACACATCTTGCTAAGTACGAATAATTTTATTGTTGTCTAGTACCTAGAAGATCCGAGGAATAAGGGACATTGATGTATTCCTATTTTTCGTCGGCATGAGGACTTTCCATTAAGGCATGCAAGCCTCAAGGTGTTTTTGCAAGGATTTTAGACTCAAAGGACTATGGACTCAATAATTTGCATTGAAGTAGGATTTATTTGCGAAATGAAAAAGGATAGGAATGGAAAAATGAAAATGGAATATGACAATGGAAAATAATAATGACAATGGGCAATAAGTATGTAAGTGAGCTTCTTGCTTTTATTTGTGGGTTAGGGGGAAGTGTATGTGAATAAAGGAAAATGAACATCTGAATCTTGCTGGGAAAAATGACTGTGGCTTGCTTTGAATTATTTGGTTGGATTTATAATTCAAAAGGGAGGAAAGGTAATTGTTTGGATGGATATGGACATGGACTTTTTCTTATGTCTCTCATGGAATTGGTCCTTTGAAGACCAATTGTGCGCACAATTAGTTTTCTGATTCTTACACAAAATGTCAAATGAAACAGACTAAGGAAAATCAAAAAGTGTTATATTCAGTCCAGTTCATGATATCGATAACAATCCATTTTTAAGAAATAACCATGAAAACTAAATTAACTCCCTGTTGTCAGATGACTTCATGCACTGTGCTCGGTAAAACAATTGACATCATAAAGGTTCGTTGTGCTCTGCAAGTTAAAACTTCATAGAAAAATACAAAACAACAATATTAATGAAAAATGTTCATAAATCATCTAAATAATTTTCCAATTGTTTTGCAGGCCATTATTGAATCATCATTTGTGTTGCAAAAATAACATGTTGTCAAAAATATTTGAAGCGGCAAAAATATGAAAAAGTACTTGTACAAAAAAGAATTTATTTCAATAGAATTTGCAAGTATTTTTCGCTTTATAAATTGCTTCAATAAATTGATTGCATATGTATTAATCGTCACAAATTTTTTTTTTTTCACAAATAAAATGATTTCTTTCATTCAATCTTTAACAATTATTGTTGTTCATTTCATTACTTCAGAAGTAGGGACTTTTCTCATTCTTCAGGTTAATGGTGGCCTCGAAATTATCTTCCTTTGTTTCGCCTGGAAATCCACATGTCACATTAGTTGCTATCTACATGTCCGACACAAGTCGCATTAATGCATCAACCACAAATCTAAATTCTCTGATTGTGTATTCATGCTTCATAGCATTCAAAACAAAATCACTCCTTGACTGCATTGACACATGATGAAACGAGTATACACATGGGTGCAACATTAAGTTAGCAATTTCTTCCAAGTGTTCAAGGGTGTAAGGAGGGTAAATCTATTGAAATTTTTGCAGAGGAGCAAGATTAATTGTTTGATTAGAAGTCTTAGTGCATTAAATTTGTTATTGCCAGCAAAATCTCGTGCACAAAAAAAAAATTGTTTTGCTCACGTAGTGACCAAACAAGGTCCCGAAGAACCACGATTTTCCCCCAAATTTTTAGGAATCTGAGGAAACAGTTTCCTGATTATTAAATTCATCCCGTTCCAGAAGAAAACCCATGTTCCAACTTTTCCAGATTCAGCCTGGTTTGCTCAAAAAATTCGTTTTAAAATCGGGTGTCAAGGTAGTTTACGCTTTCTAGCAATTACGTTTTTTGCAAAAATCAATTTTGAATTTCTCCTAAACAGTTGGAAAATCTAGAAAATCACTCATAAGCTACCTAATTTCCCCCATTCCAGATAAAACCCATGTCTCATTTTTTTCAGATTCACCCTGGTTTGATCAGAATTTGTGTTTTAAAATCGTGTGTTGATGCTGTTGCGTTTTCTAGAAATGTTCCGGTGATTTTTTATTTGCAAGTTTTGAAGGTTGGGCTTGTCGCTGCGTGGATGTCTTCTAGCAAAGGAAAAGGGAAGATCTAACTATATCAATCATCCTATAGAAAATTCTGAGGGACTCGAAATCCGGAATGAGATAAAAGATGGGACAACGCTTTGAAGAAATCTAACCGCATCATTTTTGTAATCCCGCAGAAAACTCTTGCATTACAGAGGTAACGATTTTTGCACATGGATTTGCAAGTCTTACAGTAGCTAAATAATTTTTTATGATATACTAACAAAACAATTTCTTTTTCTGATCCTCCAAGTCAGACGAAGTGTAGAAGGAGAGCATACTTGAGAAATTTATTTTGTTAGCATAGTCAAGATTTTATCAATCAATTCCTTTGTAAATTTTGCAAAAATAAAATGAAAAGGCTTGATCTCATGCCTTAAATTATTGTTTGTGATCTTTGCTTGCGCTCCTTGTTCTCAACCATTTGTTTTATTGCAAATTTTTCTTACCAAGGGTTAGTAGATGGGTGGTTCTTAATGCACCATAAAACATCAAATTTATCCTAAAAACTATAAAAAAAAATATTTTTATTTTTCCTATCTATCTAAAAACTATAATTTTTTTTAAGTATATTCATGCTTCCAATGAAGCCATTTACGGATTAGAATTTTTGAAATGCTCATATCCAAACTTGAAAAATGTACCTGATTTTTTGTAAGGATATGAAAAATCGACTTGACCTTTCGATTTGCCGTAAGGATCTCTTGAAGAATTGATGAATATTGTGGCGTAACCACTTTTTGATACCATTCTTCAATGTAGTCTTTGGGCTACATTCTAGGCCCTTTGTCCATAAATGGTTAGTAAAAACAAAACAAAAAAAAATACGCTTTAAACTGAAAGCTAGTTCCTATGCACACTTCCCCGGCAACGACGCCAAAAGTTGGGGCAAAGTGATTGTCTGTCATTTAATTTGTCAACCCTGGGGTTTCGTAAACTTGTGAAACATGCGTGCATTGTATGTGCTAGAAATTGTCTTTCAGTTTAGATCAATCTAACTACAAAATAACGAAAACCAATTCATTTAATCTATGAAATCAAATAATGAAAATGAAATTCAACTAACCTGTAAAATAATAAACAACTAATATATACTTAGTTACTCTAGCATTCAATTATGAAGTGTTACCTTCCTGAGATGATGTGTAAGCAAATATTTATACTTTAACTTCTAATGTCCTAGAAAGCAAGTAAAGTGTGCATAAAATAACTCTGTAATTGCATGTATTAAATATTCAACCATTTAATCTTGAAATATGATTAAATAAATTTCTTAGAATGATCTTTATGAATATCAGTTAATGGAATTAAATGAGGATCTTAAAAGCAAATATAAAAGCACGAAAAAGTAAAGCTCAATGATTGCATAGGTTGAAAATTCAATCACCCAATTTGAAGTCACCTTCTTGGCCTGATCTTTTATTCAATTATACAATGAATTGATAGTTTGATCTAAGAAAGTAAATAACAGAACATGAAAGGAAACTAAATAATTATGAGCTCTTGCCTCAAACTTAATCCAATTGGAAAATACATAAATATTTCATATTGAAATGTTTTTAGAAAAGCAAAAATTATACAGTCATTCTAAAACTAATACTAAGAAAGAAAATGACCTTAATCTATAAAAGCAATTAAATCTCACACATTTTAGGTAGCTGATCTAAAAGTGTGAGAGATGGTAAATCAAGATGCTCCATATGTAAGCAAAACTAGGTCAAAATGAAGGAACATTCATGAGTAGGGTGCCACAGTCTACTTATGTATTCAAAGCTTGAGCATAACTCCAATTTTACACATGAAAATGCTAGGAGAAAACTTCCCCTATTTATACAAAAAGATGAGAAGATATCTCATTAATGAGAGTCCATGAATCTCTACCCATATCTCTAGAGTTACAATCAAAATAGGAAATGATAAGGCACATGTCTTCTTAGAGTTTCAATACAAATAGGAAATGAGACACATATCCTCATGATCCCATGATCTTCTCCACTCAAATTCGAATTTGGTTTTGGGAGGCTACATAAGGCTCTTTTAGAAGCTTCCTTTTGACCTACACATGTCAACAATCTCATCCCACTTGTTAGGTATAAACATATGCACATTATTTTTTAATTTTTAACCATAAATTCACTTAAAAATGCTAAGAATTAATAAAGTTTGGAAAACATAAATGTGACCCAATAATGATAATGGTGAGGTAAATGTAATGAAATTGAGGTAAATATAATGAAATAGAGGTGGAGTGAAGGTGGAAATATGGAAATATAAATGAAAATGTAATGGAAGTGAATGACAATTTCAAGGCCCAACACCAAGTAGAATCTCAACTCTACGGAAGGAACCCCTAATAAGAGTTTGTCCAACACTTGGGTTTGATTACCTTTGAGTACCAACAAAGGAAGAGATGAGGTCTAACACCTTCATCTCTCCTTTCACATGATCATTGTCCCTCAATAGCATGGTCTCCTTGTAGTAACTTTGGATGCATGTGTTTATTATGTAAACAACTATTATAGAATACAACTAAAAAGAGTAAACATAGAATAATAAATCCACATGAAGGCTTGCACTTGAAAATTATTTTTTATTGAATGACATATGATTTCACAATTCAACTCTTCTAATAGGAGGAGAATCTAGCTTTACACATTTTTTGTTGTAACAACTAAATAATAACTAGTTTGACCCTCTCTCAAAAAATATTATTTGACTTGTCATTCACATGTTGGAGACTAAGTCATTTCATAAAAATAATTTTTGGCATTGAAAGGAATTAATTAGCTGTTGAATTTCTCGGTGGCTTCGGAGGTCTTTTACATAAGCTTAGTGTCTTAGCATGTAGGAGATGTTGAATATCTATGATCTTGGGTCTATGTTAGAACATTAAAATCTCTGACACTACCAAACCAATAATCTCAACAAGAACTACTTTGCATAGAGGAAAATATAAAGTAGTAAAACATATATGTACGTATACATAATTTTTAACAAAATTGTACAATAATGTACAACTAAATCTTCGTTATATTAAGCCAATCTGAATAATACAACATTCTATGGTATACAAGATACAATGACAAACTTCACTGCAGCTTCTATACCATATCTTGTCTTGTCGATCCTCCGCTCCCATACTGCTCACTAGATGCCCCTTAGTCCTTCAAAGGACAACACATAGAGACTCTAGGAGGGCTGCCACCTAACACTGCTGCAATTCATTTCTACTGCATGTACACGTGCTCATCAATCTACTCTCTAGGTTGGCCACTTCCCGAGCTCCAATATACCAGAATAGAAGTCACGCTAGTCCATCAAAGTGCCGCACTTCGACACCAATCTTCACCCAACCTTCATATCCTCTTCGTCACTTCAAGGTAGCTCATCTAGGACTACTTTGGGTAGCCAACACACTGCACTCCACCAGGTCAATGGTACCCAATACTACACTACAAAATCTGCACCGATGAAGGCTTATGATCACCCAATCAAGCCTCCAAATTTGCTCCCATTGGATGCCCAACAACTTATCCAAATCTAGTCACAAACTATGACCGAACACACATCACTAATGTTGCTCCAAATCTATTTGTAATTTGTTTCCCTTGACTGTTCTAGTTAGGGCACTTTGACACACTACAATAGCCCTAAAATATCCACTCAACAATCCTCAAAGGCTTCTACACACCTTCATGAGACACCTCCCCCAACATGTTGTTGTTTTGGGCATATTTGAGTCCTCAATTCACCCTACGCTAGCCCTAATTGTGGTACTATGGCCTGTGGCCTAGTACACAATACTCATGTAGCTTACGACCAACACCATACATGTACCATGTCCATAAAAAAATTCCCAAAGATTTATAATAGAGGTCTCCAACTTGGCCTACCCAACAAGCGACCACGGCCTCCTTCCAGCAATTTGGTGCCTTGTTTTAGCCCTAAAAAATAGTCCCAAACTCCTCGCTTCCCTAGCCTCTTCTTGCTGCAGATACCACAAAATATTATCTTCCTTCAACGAGCTCTCCTACTTGTGTGTGATGCACTAATGGATGGTATTTATCACACTCATATCACCTTCTGTATATACCATAAAGAAGGGATCCAAAAAGTCATCACAAGGGGTTGTCCAACTATCATAAGCCTAAAAGAACCTTAGGTTGACCTTGACACTTATGGTGTAAACCCAAAAAAATAACTTCAAAAATTCATATCTCCATTTCTACAACTCTGAATTCGATGATTCTCGAAGTGTTGGATTCTCCTTTCCACCCTCTATCATCTCATGCAATCACATGTAGAAATATGCTCATGGAAATTCCCAAAACATGATTTGGTGCAAAACCCCATGCTTGGGTTCCAAGCCCACAAGTGACACTTGTGGCACTTTTCCCTCCAAACCTAGAGCCCTAGGGCTTGGAGTACCTCCCAAGCTACACAAGTCAACACTCCCTCTTAGTGAGGGAGGTACTTCCAAGACTAGGAAGTAACTCATCATCATCATCACTACTCGCAACACTTTCCGAACTCTTGGCACTCACAATCGTAGCAATCCCTGTTCTGTGAACTACGCCTCTCTTAGAAATGTCACTGTCACTACTGGAAGAACCCTACTTCTTCTTTTTTCCTGTAATTTCTTCCACTCTCTCCATAATTCCTTCTTGGCAGTTATAGGACCACCATTTCTCCCCACTAACCACATGCTCTTCTTGGACAACAAATTCTCCCTCTAAATCTGCAAGCTTCCTCTCGAACTCGAGTCCCTATGATTATATGGAACCTGGACCTTCTTCTTGGGAAGTTGTACCTGGTCCTCTAAATCCTACACTTGCATCTACTTCTCTAGAACCTACACCTAGTCCACTTGCTTCTCATTATCCATAGGCTTTCTTGTTAGCCTATATAGACCATGCTCTCTAACTCCAAGTGCGATACCATCGGAGCTAGAGCCTCTAGGCCTGAGTCTTACCTTCCCATCCTTGAATAAGACCTCAAACCCCTTCTTCTTGATCATCGAGAGAGAAATCACGTTATATCTGAGTCCTAGTACGAACAATACATCATGGACCCACATCACTCGTCTTGTCTCCATCCTTAATGGCATAACGCTGGATCCTCGGATCTCTTTCTGACTCTTGTCACCCAACACCATGTGCAACTTCGAGTCCCATTCAGCTAGAATCTCAAAAACCTCCTGTGACCCTATCATATGTTTCGTCGCACCATTGTCCACGTGCCATCCATCTTCATTGATAGTAACCTATGAGAAATGAGAGATCACAACAAAGTCCTCATCCTCCAATATCCTGGTGAGATCATCTATCTCAGCAGAAGTGGCAACATAGATGACCTACCTTTCTTTTTTCTTCTCGTCATCCCCCTTCTTCTTCATTAGACATCTCAATGAAAAATGACCCATCTCGCCATAGTTGAAACATTTGACTTTACTCAAGTCTTTCTTCTGCTTAAACTTCATTCATGCTACAATTTCCATGTCGTCATCAAAAGTCTCCTTCTTTGGATGAAGATCCTTGTCTCACAACTCTTCCTGTATGAAGTCGTCCCACATCTTATTCCAATATGGAAACTTCTCTCTGGCAAAAATCCCCTTTATGAAGGGTTTCCATTCCTCAATGAACCCTTTCAAAGCAATCCTCACCATATCTCCATCTGAAATAGTCATGTTATCACCCCAAGAAACTCTCCTAGGTTGTATCTCAGAGATTCTCGGGAACATTACAAAACTTAACTTAATGTTGGAAATGGATGAAAGGAAGAAATAATTCTTGTTCAAGTCAGATAACCACTCCTACTATGCTTAACTCCAGACATGCATGAACAACCCCAGACTACAAGGCTTTAGACCACCAATTACTCACAGTTTGAGGATTAGGTGAATATGGAGAATACTGACCACACTAGCAGATGCACAAGACCATGTGATGGCCGGCTGCAACCAGTAAAGAGGTCTGCAAATATTTTTCCTAATGCACAGACAGGATGACAACTCTTTGTCACTAAGTAAATAGAACCCTGAATACAAATTCACTGATATATACAAGACTCTAACACAGAGGTAGGATGACAACTCCTCTAATGCTAAATATCAAGAGTTCATGAACAATGCATTACAGGCACAACCTAGAACAGAATAGAAGTGGAAAGCGAGCAATTAACAACAAAAGAAGCATGTATTAGCTGAAAATGAAGACGAGACACTGCAAGTATCAAAGTAGTTACAGTCTCCAGAAATTGAACCTTACACCAAAGCAACAACCATCAACCCTGATTACATTTTGTTTTTGGGTATATATAGAGTTTGATTACAAAGATGTTCTGCTATTATAGGCGTGGAGGGGTCATAATGGACCACCAACTGCTTTAACTGTCTAATGGAGTCTCTGGTGCAATCTGCCTGCTTCAGCGAACGAATTTGATCTTCTTGGACGCTTTGTTGTACTTCTCGAGCAAGTGAAGTGTCATATGGATGAAGATGCATAACTGATAAATGCTCTGATCTACTCAAGGCATGTCCTTTTTCTTCTCGGCCATCCTTTATGTTAAATCTGGTTGTTGGAGATGAAATGCACCAGGTACAGGCGAACAGGTTGCCTTCGTCCTTCGGGAGCATGAAATGGCTACGGTCATGGACAATATGGACGAATGAAAACGGAAGATCGACCGTCATATCACATGGATGGACGATGGAGAGCGCTTGACACAGAGTATCACGAGGAATCAGGTAGAAATAGGATCAAACAAACGTGAGCCGTCGGATCAAGGGTGGACAGATTCGACGACCATCAGGAGGAAGAGTAGCACGGGAGATAACGAGCAGGGACGGGCAAATGGGTGGTAAGCGGTATGTATCACATTGCTTTAGGGCCTACGATGGTAATCGTACAAAGCCATGTGATACGAGTCATTGGGCGACGTGTGGCAGATGGGACGGGACAAAAACCACTTTCCTCGTGAGCTAACGCCCGATCAGTTTGTGGGAGTGGGAGCAGCGAATTCCGTCGGATTGTGCGGTAGACGATCGGACGGTGGGGTTTAATTGCACATGTTTATGATTGATGTGACAGGGAAAGACTTTGCGAAGGCACGCGGTCATGTGGTTACGGGCTATGGCACTTTAGGCTTAGCTCTTTGGGGCTTTAAGAATAGGGGTTCATGTCGGATGTGAAGGGAAAAAACGGAGGCAGCTGGGTGAAAGGGAGCAAGCGGGGTGAAGGAGAAGCAGGAGGATGACTGATACAGGTCCTCTATGAACAACAACAACATGGTCAGGCTTGCTTATGATCTCCAAATGTTGAAGAATGCAGCAGAGCTAACACTGGCTCCTTCTGGGGATGAGATCCTCCCTATGAGGTCTCAAGAACCTGTAGATCAATGCCTTTCCTGTGAAAACAAATTAGCAAAATTTTCCTAGTGTTCCATTGGGCATGGAGTCTACTGAGCTTACACTAAAACTAATAAAACAACATATTTACCATTTTAAGGCCAAAGACCTTAAATCACATAAATTTTCAGAAAACGCCCATTAACTGTGCCATCAAAAAGTACTTATCCTCCCATACTTTACAGTAGGAAGGTATTGTTCCCTTGGATCTGAGAAATAATAAAAGGCCCTGTCCAGAAAGCATCAAACTTCCCATGGTTTCCTTTCTTTTCTTTTAGTGCATCCCACTTTAAAACCAAATTTCCAACTTGAAAATTATCTGTTTTTGTCCCTTTGTCAAAAGTTTCCTTGATATTTTTCCGATGTGTTGTACACTTTTCGACCAGCTGTTCTCTAATCTGATGTACCTCTGCTAAATCAGTGATTCTTTTTGCCATGTCTTCTTCCTCATTCTACTCTGGTTACAGGAACTTTGCCACAGGGAGGGTAAGCTGAACTGGAAATACTGCCTCTGTGCCATACACTAGCTTGAATGGAGAATTCCCTGTGGATTTTTTAATGGTCGCTCTGTCAGCCCATAATGCATATTTGAGCTTAGGATCCCAATTCTTTTTGTTGTCCTCCAAAAGCTTTTTGATTATCCTTATCAGGCTTTCGTTAGAGGATTCTACTAGACCATTTCCTTGAGGGTAATATGGGGTGGAATGAACTAGTTTAATACCCATTGAATTGCACATGTCCACCAATTCTTTTGCTCTGAAGGCTGTTGCATTGTCTGTGATTAATTTATGTGGACAACCAAATCTGGTGAAGATATTCTCTATCAAAAACTTCATGACCACATTATTATCAGCCTTTCTGGTAGGGATTGATTCAATCCACTTAGTAAAGTAATCAGTGGCTACTAGGATCCATCTGTGTTGGCCACTGGAATGTGGATTGATTTCTCCAATGAAATCCAAGCCCCACTGCTGAAAAGGGCTATTTACATGTATTGGTTTTAAGGGCAGGGACTTCAATTGTTGTTTCCCTTCAAATCTCTGGAACTTTTCACAAGATTTAACAAATGAAAATATATCAGAAAATAAGGAGGGCCAATAATACCCAACTTTGAGGATCTTGTGGGCTGTAGTTTTCTAATAGTGCTGTCCTCCACACATGCTGGAATGAAATTGCTGCATAACCCTCATTGATTGTTCTTTGTCCAGACACCTCAAAATCATTCCAGATGAGTCCCTCCAGTAGAGCAGATTTTTATAAATGCAATATTTAGCTGCCCTGAGCTTAACAGTTATGGCTTGGCTTGCATTTAAGCCTGAAGGAATTTCTAGCTTCAGCAAGAATTGAGCTATGGCAGAGTACCAATCACAGGAAGCTAGATTTTCGGCCAATGTCTGACTCTTTTCTGGTTCAGTTGTTCCTTCTTCTTCTGTCTGATCATTTTTTGCATCTGTGCTTATGAGATTTATGTCCAATGTTGCAATTTTCTTCAACTAATAGTCTAGCAAGGCCCTGACCTTTGACAAGTTTGGTGGGCTTCAATTCTATATTAAACTCAATTAGTTTTGCAATCCATTTAGCCCTTCTTCCATCAGCATCAGACTGTGTTTGGACATCTTTTATTGAAGCAGAGGGCACATATGCAATTATCTTAGAATGCAGAATGTAAACTCTGAAAGCTTTCAAAGACTTGATAAGAGCATATGCTTGTTTCTCAATGATATCATACCTCAACTCAGCATCCCTTAATGTTTTGCTAAAAGATGCCACTGGATGCTCTGAACCTTCTTCATCTGCTTGCAATAAAACTGCTGCCAGGGTATCTTCAGAGGCAAATGAAAACATATGGAACTCCTTGCTGTAATCTAGACTGCTTAGAGTGGGAGATTCCATAATGGCTTTCTTAATGGACTCAAAGGATCTTCTTGCTGCCTTAGTCCATTTTATCTCTAACCCCTTTCTCAACATGGAGGTAATATGCTTCACCAGTTCTGCAAAATTTGGGATAAACCTCCTCACAAAATTAATTTTGCCCAGAAAGGACTGGACATCCCTCTTTGATCTCGAGACAGACAAAGACTGTATTGTGTTTACTCTTTTTGGGTCAATTTTGACATCTGCAGCTGAAACAATATGTCCTAACAGCTTGCCTCCTTCTAAAGAAAACTGTGACTTTTTAGAATTGACTAAAATCCCAAACCTTCTGCACTTCAAAAACACTTTCTTCAAATGTTGCAAGTGGTCATGATGACTGTTGGAGTATACTATTATATCATCAAGGTAGATAAGGACGAATTTATCCTTTTCTCCCACAAATACTATATCCATAGCTCTCCGAAAGGTGGCTCCAACATTCATCAACCCAAAAGGCATCTTGGAATACATAAAAGTGCCCCAAGGAGTGGTGAATGCAATCTTCTCTTAGTCATCTGGGTGTACAAAAATCTGATTATATCCTGAAAATCCATCTAGGAAAGACATCACTTTGGCTCCTGAGACCTTTTGCAGCAAATGCTCCATCTTGGGTAGAGGATAGTTGTCTTTCTTAGAAAATTTGTTTAAGTTTCTGAAATCAACACAGAGCCTGATTTCTCCACTTTTCTTCCTCACCACTACTAGATTGGCTACCCACTTGGAGTGTCTAAGAGGGACTATGATTTTGGCAGCCAATAGTTTCTTGATTTCTTTTTCAATTAGAGGAAGGAGCAAGGGGTTTATGGGCCTCAGCTTCTGTTTGAAAAGGATGGTGTCTTTCTCTAAAGAGATTTTATGCTGGATGATCTTCTTGTCATATGTTTTCAAGTCACTATATTCCGAGGCAAAGACATTAGCAAATTGCTTCATTAAATTGCAGTATTCAGCACTTTGGTCAACAATCAGATGGGTAGACAGATTCATGTATCTTGGCTGACTTGGACTTCCTATATTATGCTTACAGACTACAGATTGGTCTTCTTTTTGGGCAGCCTTGTAAGGCACATCATTCTGGTCGAACAGTCTTTCTAGAGGAATTAAACCCTTAGGTATATGATTACTAGGCAGTTGGACAATGCTATCTTTACCAATTTTATTTATAGGCTGGGATTTTGGGCTTTCTTCCAAGGTCCAATTCTCTTAGTCAATTTGCATTTCAGAAAATTCATCAATGACTTGCAGGAACCTATTCACTTCATCATCATTTTCAAAAACTTTCCAATGCTAGACATTGTCAGGCAAGGATGGTCTATATTTCATTTGGATTTCATAAACTAGTCTAGGAGGCATGGGAGGGATGAACATGCTAGCAGACACAACAAGGGAATCAGCAAGCTGATTTTTGGCTCTAGGGATATATGAAATACATAAATGATCAAAAGAATCTTTGAGTCTCCATACCTCATCTCTGTATGCTTTCAGCCTTGGGTGCTTTGCTTGAAACAATTTGTTTACCTGTTGAATGATGAGATCGGAATCTCCAAACACTTTAATTCTTTTGATTTCTCTTTATTTTGCTGTGTTAAAGCCCAATATCAGAGCCTCATACTTTGCTATATTGTTGGTGACTTGAAAAGCCAACTTAAAAGACAAATGTGGCTTTCTTGTTCTGGAGATATCAGCACCACCCCTACTCCTGCAGTCTCCCTGGAACATGATCCATCAAATAACATCTCCCAAACTTGACTTCCTTGCTCTTCCTTAGCCTGAACTATTTGTTTCCTGAGTTGCATTGAGGCCTTTTGGGATTCTTCAATTTGGAGAATACATGCTCCAAAATCAGTGTCCACAACAAAAATGGGATGATTAGAAGGATTCTTTTCATCACTGATGATGTATGCCAACTGTGCTTCTCTGTACAATCTCCTACTTTCTCCTCTAAAGACTGGGACAGTGGCATAAGATAAATCATTCTGTAATGTCCTGCCTAGTCTCTTAATCCACCCTCTGGACAACAGCATGCCAAACATAGGAGGGACATCTACTACCACAATGTCCATCACCATGCTCTTCATGGGCAGCTGAGTTAGGGTAATAGCCAAATATTTTATTAATCCTAGACACTTTACTTTCCTTGAACCAAATGAGAATAAATCATGATATGGTCTGGTGATGTCAAGTCCTAACTCTTCCATGACAGCTTTTGGAATCAGATTGTGGCTAGCCCCAGTGTCTAGCAGGTAGTTGTGGAGGATTTTATCATGAATGGTCAAGGAGACATAAAAATATGGAGAGTTATCATCAGCAGGTTCGGTCATGGGGCTCAACACAACTGCAGGCCTATCATCTTGCAAATTGACAGAGTCAGTGGAGGTTTGTGTGGCTTTTAGTTCAAGAGCTTCGAGGATAGGCTTCCTAAACACTTCACTCTTTACAAGTTCTAACAGAGGCACATATATTTTTAACTTCTGGACTTCTGCTTCAAAGCTGAAAGGGGAAGGGGACTTATCAGGACCTCTTACCTCTTGGGCTGGTGCTTTGAGGATGACCGGATCAGCTGCTGGTTTTTTCCGTCTGGTATTCTGTTGCTCTATTTGGACAGTGGCCTTTTGGATAGGATTCTCCTTGACATTATTTGCATGCGACCTCAGATTATACGTTTGCTGCTCCTCAATTTGTAGAACAACCTCTCTGTCCCACCTTTGACTTGTTTGGTCCTGTAGCAATGATTCTTCATATGTAGCCAATGTCAAAAAGGCAACATTGCCTTTATCTTCCATGCAATGAATTTCATCCTCTTCTTCAAATTGTTCCTCCTCCATGACTACATTTTTAAAAGGAGTTTTAACTTTCTGTTCTTCATTTGGTTCTTTTCCCCTCTGAATGATTTGCAACTATTCATTTTCTCTTCTGAATGGGTTTGAGTTTCTTGGAGCAAATGTGTTCTGCCTTGTCTTCCCAGAGTTCTGTTCAACTTCTAGCTTAGATATCTCAACAGCCAATGAATCTATCATTCTTGTCATTTTATCTAATTTAGGCCCTGAAGATGAAGCGGAGGAAGAAGAAGCCTCACCTCTCTACCTCCTTCTATCAACATGACTTCTGAGTTTTTCTGCTATCATAATATTAGACTCTACTTCTAGGGCTACATCTTTCATATGAGCCAGAGTGGCACATCTTCTTTCTTTCAATAGTAGGCAAAAATCAAAGTCAAAAGCATTGGCATAAGTAAGTTTGGCATAGGTGGGGGTTGGTTTTACTTCAACTGGTATCTTACCATACATATGATTGAATCTTTTATTAAAATCAGGCAAAGATTCCCCATTTTCTCTCTTTAGGTTACTAAACTCAGTATGGTAATATAGAAAATCTTTTTTGTCTCCCTAGTGCTTCAAAAATGCATCATCTAAGGCTTCAATATCAACAATAGATCTAGGGGTCAATTGTCTAAACCACTTTTTGGCCTCTCCATCGAGGCTCTGGACAAAAACTCTCATCCGCACATCATCTTCACTGATATCCAGGTTATCAGCATAATTGTAAAAAGATTCAAGGTGTTCTTCAGCTGTTACCCCATCTGTACCGGTGAACTTTGGCATATACTTCTGGTATTCTCCTGTAGGCATGGCATTCAAAGGAACAAGTAGGACTAAGGGTCCATACCTAGTAGCTATTATTCTTTCCATCTTTGTTGGTGCTTGCTGACCTGCCATGACTGGGGTAGGTGGAAGGATACTGCTAGATTGAATAGCGGGGAACAATGAAATGGATGACAGAGACAAGGGAATGTGATGGACTGTATGGGAGACTCTCTTTGGACTGAGAGCCAAAGGGGGACTAAGTGAACAAGGAGCTGTATGAATCTTTGAAAGATTTTTCTCACTAGCAATACTAGGCTCTATATCTTCAAATGATACATTCTCAACTATAACCTTCTCTTGCAGAGATACATAAGATTTCTTAGGCTTACCTGATCTTGATGTTCCTTTCTGTGATGTTTTCTTTGATTTGGCAATCTTCTCAGGGTCAGGCATTGGGTCAACTGGTGATTTCTGCAGATTTCTCTGGGTATGCCTCACAAACTAAGCCAGAACTGAAATGTGGGGTTGCCACTAGGTTGGTTCTCCAGTAGAGTCGCCAGATAGATGATTACAACTAGCAATGTGCCCAGACTTTGTCTATCATCAAAATATGGAACTATGTCGTTCTCCCTGGGAAGCTGAGCTTCAATCTCCTCTCCCCAGCAACGACGCCAATCAATGTTATCACCCCAAGAAACTCTCATAGGTTGTATCTCAAAGATGCTCGGGAACATTACAAAACTTAACTTAATGTTGGAAATGGATGAAGGGAGGAAATTATGCTTGTTCAAGCCAGATAACCACTCCTACTATGCTTAACTCCAGACATGTGTGAACACCCCCAGACTACAATGCTTTAGACCACCAATTACTCACAGTTTGAGGATTAGGTAAATATGGAGAATACTGACCACACCAGCAGATGCACAAGACCATGTGATGGCTGACTGCAACCAGTAAAGAGGTCTACAAATCTGTTTCCTAATGCACAGACAGGATGACAACTCTCTGTCACTAAGTAAACAGAAACCTGAATACACATTCATTGATACATACAAGACTCTAACATAGAGGTAGGACGACAGCTCCTCTAATGCTAAATATCAAGAGTTCATGAACAATGCATAACAGGCACAACCTAGAACAAAATAGAAGTGGAAAGTGAGCAATTAACAGTAAAAGAAGCTTGTATTAGCTGAAAATGAAGACGAGACGTTGCAAGTATCAAAGTAGTTACAATCTCCAAAAGTTGAACCTTACACCAAAGCAACAACCATCAACCTTGATTACATTGTGTTTTTGGGTATATATAGAGTTTGATTACAAAGATGTTCTACTATTCTAGGCATGGAGGGGGCATAATGGACCACCAACCGCTTTAACTGTCTGATGGAGTCTCTGGTGCAATCTGCCTGCTTCAGTGGACGGATTTGATCTTCTCGGATGCTCTGCTGTACTTCTTGAGTAGGTGAAGTGTCATATGGATGAACTTCCATAACTGATAAACGCTCTGATCTCCTCGAGGCATGTCCTTTTTCTTCTTGGCCATCCTTTATGTTAAATGTGGTTGTTGGAGATGAAATGCGCTAGGTACAGGCGAACAGGGTGCCTTCGTCCTTCGAGAGCATGAAATGGTTACGATCATGGACAGTATGGACAAACGAAGATGGAAGATCGGCCATCGGATCACATGGATGGACGACGGAGATTGCTTGACACAGAGTATCGAGAGGAATCAGGCAGAAACATGATCAAGTAAATGTGAGCCGTCAGATCGCGGGTGGACAGATTCGATGGCCATTGGGTGGAAGAGTAGCACGGGAGATAACGAGCGGGGACGGGAAAATGGGTGGTAAGCAGTATGTATCGCACCGCTTTAGGGCCTACGGTGGTAATCGTACAAAGCCGCGTGATATGAGTCATTGGGTGACGCGTGGCGAATGGGACGGGACAAAAACCACTTTCCCCGCGAGATAACGCGCGTTCAGTTTGTGGGCGCGGGAGGAGCGAATGCCATCGGATCGCGCGGTAGACGATCAGACGGTGGGGTTTAATTGCACATGTTTATGACTGATGTGATAGTGAAAGACTTTACGAAGGCTTGCGGTCATGTGGTTACGGGCTATGGCACTTTAGGCTTAGCTCTTTGGGGCTTTAAGAACAGGGGTTCATGCCGAATGTGAAGGGAAAAAATGGAGGCAGCTGGGTGAAAGGGAGTAAGCGTGGTGAAGGAGAAGGCGGAGGATGACTGATATGGGTCCTCTATGAACAACAACAACACAACCAGGCTTGCTTATGACCTCCAAATGTTGAAGAATGCAGCAGAGCTAACAAGTCACACCGACAAAAACAAGCTCATCTTTGACTTGAGACAATATCGTCAAATACGAAATCATGCCTTCACCCTTTATCATCTTGGTGGACTTAAACTTATCCTCCAATACCAATACCTGGTTCTCATTCTATTTTCGAAGAAATTCTAAAGAGCCATCCACATCTCATGTGCTGTGTTCTTCCTGAACAAATGAGGTATTAGGGCATCCTTCACACCATCAAGGATGATCAATCTCACCTTTGTATCCAAATCCTCGTACACTTCCATCTCCTTTGGGTCAATTGGATTCTTGATGGATTTCTTAGTGAACTCCCAGATCCTGTTGACCTGCAAGACCGACTTGATCCTTTCCTTCCATGGACTATAGTTGAACAACCCCTCCAACCTGTCCTCATATTGGATACCAGCCTACAACTTTGACATTGTCACCTACAATGTGACCAACTCCCTCTTACGTTGTACTTCAATGTGCACAACTCTTATTCATTGGCTTCCAAAGTAGCTCAGGCACCCTCTAAAACCATGTTGAATTTCCATGATATTGGGTCTAGGCTAGAATCTTAAAATCTCAGACGCTAAAACCAAGATAATCAACAAGAATTAATTTACACAACGGAAAATATAAAGCAGTAAATAAAACATGCACAACTATACACAATTTTTAACAAAATTTTACACTAATGTACAACCTAATCTTTGTTATATTAAGAAAATCTGAATAATACAATAGTCTATGGTATACAATATACAATGAATATCTTCGTTTCAACATTTATGTCGTATTTTGTCTTGTCGATCCTTCACTCCCATACTGCTCACTAGTTGCCCCTTAGTCCTTCAAAGGACAATACATAGAGACTCCAGGAGAGCTGCCACCTAGCACTGTTGCAAGTCACTTCTGCTGCATGTACATGGGCTGATCAATCTCCTCGCTAGGCTTACCACTTCCTGAGCTCCAATATTCAAGGCTATCATTCACTCTAGTCCATTAAAGTGCTGCACTTAGGCACCAATCTTCACCCAATATTCAACTCCTATTTTTCACTTCAAGGTAGCTTGTCTAGGGCTACTTTGGGTAGCCAACACACTGCCCTCCACCAGGTCAATGGTACCCAAAACTACACTGCAAGATCTACACTGATGAAGGCTTATGATCACCCAATCAAGCCTCCAAATTTTCTCCCATAGGTTTCCCAACAATTGATCCAAAACCAGTCACAAACTATGACCCAACACACATCACTAATGTTACTCCAATTCAATTTGTAATTTTCTTCCCTTGACTGTTCTGGTTAGGTCACTTTAGCACACTGCAACAACCATAAAATATCCACTCAATAACCCTCAAATATTGTGGCACACCTTCATGAGACACCTCCCCTAGCACACTGCTATTTTGGGCATATTTGAGCCCTCAATTCACCCTACGCAAACCCTAACTGCGGTGTTATGGCCTGTGGCCTAGCACACAATACTCTTGTAGCTTATGACCAACACCATACAAGCATCTTGTCCACAAAACAATTCCCAAACAGATTTGTAATAAAGGTCTCCAACTCGGCTTACCCAAAAAGTAACCTTGGGCTCCTTCCAGTAGCTCGATGCCTTGTTTTAGCCCTTAAAATAATCCTGAACTCCTCACTGCCCTAGCATCTTCTTGTTGTATCTACCACAAAAGATTATCCTCCTTCAATGAGCTCTCCTCCTTGTGTGTGATGCACTAATGGATGGTTTTTATCACCCTAATATCACCTTCTATATATACCATAAAGAAGGTCTCCAAAACATCACCAAAAGGGGTTGTCCAACTGTCATAAGTGTAAAACAACCTTAGCCCAACCTTGACACTTATGTTGTCAACCCTAAAAAATAACTTCAAAAATTCATATCTCCATTTCTACAACTCGAAATTCGACGATTCTGGAAGCCTTGTATTCTCCTTTCTGTCCTCTATCATCTCATGCCATCACATGTAAAAATGTGCTCATGGAAATGCCAAAACACGATTTGGTTCAAAACCCCATGCTTGGGTTCCAAGCCCACAAGTGACTCTTGTGGCGCTTTTCCCTCCAAACCCTAAAGCCCAGGGCTTGGAGTATCTCCCAAGCTACACACATCAACAAGATTTCCTCTTTAGGTGCTTGTTGGTGGAGTAAATGATTTATGACTTCCTTCTTAAGTCTAACTAAAGAAAAAAAACAATAATTGAAGTTAATTACTGTGGACTATTAAGCCATGTGCTAAGAATAAATAATTCAATTACTTAAGTGACTTAGATATGATCTCAATTGTTGATCTCAATATCTAACCTTGATCATCAATCACTTAAGAAATTAGGGTTAATGATTTGGCTTAATGAAGTTATAAATAAGTCTAAGGGAGAGGTGAAAACACAAGTTGAGAAAGTGATTTTCTCTAGAGTGAGAGGCTCAGCTAAATGAAGGGAGGAATGTAGTAGGGAAATTTCAGGAGTATTTCCAGGAGGCCGAGTAGTTGAAATGCAAAGGACATTGAGTTATGGAAAGGCCAACTTATCGAGTGGGTTGATTTTCATGAGTGCACAGGGGTTCTACGAGGAAAGGAGAGGATTTATTTGTTGATGTCGAAGGCCAAGTTTCTCCAAGGCCAAATTCTTTAGGAGGCTAATTTTTCTGACCAAATTCCTTGGGATGAGTTTTCTAGTGGGGTTGACTTACAAGTTCCAACAATGCATTTTTTTGTGTATTTTCTCTGTGGTTTAGGCCCAGATTTTCCTGAGGATATTAATGAAGGAAAATTATTATGGTTTTATACTTATCGTTGTGATGTGATTGATCCCTCTGATTTTATTTTTTCCACTAGAAATATTTTATTTCAGAAGTTAAATATTGACGATTTTATTTTTCACAATAATTCAAAATTTTATGGGAATAAAAAATGTTGAGGTACAAATAAATCCTTACTAGTATTGGAAATTTATCATGGTATCATAGCTATAGAAACTACGAAGGAGGTATCTGAGATCAGAACTACGAGTTATTCATTTTTACAGTAGCATAATTTTTTATTTTGCAGCTAGGGTTTTGTGGCTAAGGTTGATTTGTAAAATGGCATCAATGCGTTTGAGATATGAAGACAGGTTGGATGTGATTTCTAATTTTAGTCCATGGAAGGATCACTATAGTTTAAAAAGTGAATGGTTTGTGGAATTTTGTAAGCATAGAGATCCAGGTTCCTTCTAACCCTGCCCAAGCAACTGAGCATAGCCTAAAGGATGTGAAAGTAATGTGTAAAATCTTGGATGGTGTGAGGGATCTTATAATTCCTCACATTACAGGGAAGGACACATCATGTCATATGTGGGTAGCCTTAACCATTATATATTAGAGTAAAAATCATAATAGGATAATGATGCTGCGAGAAAAATTGAGCAACATCCAAATGAACATAAATGAGATTGTAACCTCATATCTCACTATGATCCACAAGGATTTCAATGAGTTATCAACTATTGGTGAAGCAGTCAATGATTCAAAGCTAGTGAAGGTAGCTTTGAAGAGTTGAACTAAGTGATAGACCACCTTTGTGGAGGGGATCCTTGATCTACAACAATTTTCTGATTAGAGCTGATTGTGGGATGAATTCATCCAAAAATAAATCTAGGAGGGTTTAGTGATTGATTGATAATGGGGATGAGTAACTTGCACTTGATGTGCAAGATCATAAATGAAGGGGAAGGACAAGAAGAAATTGGGGGGAGGAGGACCTTCACAAGGTAAAAAATAAAAGGACATGAGAAAAGTAAAATGATTTGCATGTCGTAAGTTCAATCACTTTGTCGGATAATGTGTACATACGAAGAAGGGAAAGGGAAAGACATCTATGACAACCACAATGCAGTGGATGAGTTGGATAAAAAGTTTGAGAATAAATTTGCCTTGGTGTCATGCCTTTCTGGAATTGTTACAAGAGGGGTGTGGTTTGTGGATAGTGTAGCATATTGTCACATGATGATATCTCAAGATATTTTCACCAACATGGCCAAAGAGCCTAGATACCTACATGTGGAGCTTGGATTCAACACCAACTATGTAGTATAGGGAATTGGCAACATTGAGTGTCAATGGACTCAGTAAGTATCATTGATTTGAACTGAGCGATGTTTTTATTGGGGTTGGAATACAAGCTCCTATCAATTTTTTCCATGGAGGACAAAGGACTAGAGGTAAACTTCACGGGAGGTAAAGTGGTTTCTAGGTCGAAAGGAGTTGATCACAACAAGAGGTGAGTAATTGGGAGTAGGGAGAACAACCTATATCTGTTGAGAGGACATCTGGTGAAGGTTAGTGTACATGAGAGTTATGGCCAGAGTGAGATTTTTCATAGGATGATGGGAAACCTACATTATAGGGATCTTCCTATGTTACAAAGGATGGTTACAGGCTTTCTTGAGATCAGGGGGGATTAGGAGGGAGTGTGCAAAGGGTGTTTTATTGGAAATCATTCCAAGGCAATGTTTCCTTACAATGAGAGCAAGTTCAAGGGGATATTGGGCTTGGTGCATTCATATATATGGTTCCTATGTCAGTGGAATCAATTTTACTTCCTAGCTACTTTGCAACATTCATAGATGACTATTCTAGGAAGACTTGGATCTACTTCTAAAAGACAAAGGGTGAGGTCTTTGGTTTGTCTTAAGAGTTCAAAGCTCTTGTTGAGAACCATACCATGAATAAGACTAAGGTACTGAGATATGATAATATGGTGAGTATACCTCTAATGACTCTCAGGAATTCTGTAGTGAGGTAGGAATCAAGAAGGAACTTATAGTGCCTTACAACCCTCAACAAAATGGGGTTTTTGAGAGAAAGAATAAGACCATAGTGGGACAAATGAAGGAAATGATCTATGATTAATATTTTCCTATGTTTTTTTGGGTGCAGGCCTGCAATACAACTTCTTATTTGTCAAACATGAGTCTTCATAGAGTATTGGACAAGAATACTCTTGAGGAGATGTTTACATGAATGAGAACATAGGTGATTCATCTGTGCATATTTGAAAATCCAATTTATGTCCACATTCCTACAAAGAAGAGCACTGAGTTGGAGCCCTCATCAGAGAAGAGCATTATTTTTTGCTACAGTGAGGTATAAAAATCCTATAGGGTCTATGTTCCAAGACAAGGGAGATTCATCATTAATCATGATTTTATATTTGAGGAAGGCAAGACCTTTAGGAAGTCTCATGATATAGAGCCAACACGGGTAGAGGATCAGGGGAAAGAGGCTGCTAAAGTTGAGAAGGGACCAAAAACACCAACAACGGGGACACAACCTATAGATTTGGAGGAGGAGCGAGATGTTCCTTTGATATATACTAGGAGGAGGGTGAGATGGGGAAAATGATCTTGAATGATGTTTAGGAGCATGTGGAGGCACCTAGCAACACTTTTAAGTAGAGTAGACCACTAGTGAGATTTTCCAGTTTTTTGGCCTTATCGAGCAACATCAGTGAGTTCAAGCCTTCACTTTTGAGGAGGTTACATATGAGTAGGTTGGGAGGGATTCCATGGTGGAAGAGTATAGCTCCATCATGAGGAATGATGTATGGGACATAGTGCTGAGGTGGAGAGAAAGTATTTGGTCACTTCTCAATGGGTCTTCTAAATCAAGCATGTAGTTGATGACAATGTCAAGAAGTACAAAGCAAGGTTTGTGGTGAGAGTGATTTCCTAGAAGGAGGAATGGACTATGATGGGATATTTTCTCTTGTTCCCAAATATGCATCTATTAGGGTGGTTATATTTATTTCTTCAGAGATAAAGTGGAGGATACATTAGATATATGTGAAGACTTCCTTCCTCAATGGGGTGATTGAGAAAGAGGTGTATATTGAGTAGCCTCAAGGCTTTGAGATGTATGGAAGAGAGTCTCATATATGCAGGTTGAAGAAGGCCCTTTATGGGTTGAAACAAGCTTCATGAACACAATATACCAATATTGATGGATGTATTCTTGGTTTGGTCTTCACCAAGAGGGAAGTGGACACCAACTTGTACTATGCACCTTTTGAGGGTGGACTACTTATCTCGGTACTCTTTGTATTTGCTCTCTTCTTGATGGGATTGTAGAATATCATAAGGATACGTAAGGAGAAAATTTCTTAAAAGTTTTAGATGAAGGACATTGGCTTGATGCTTTACTTTTTTGGATTAGAGGCATGGCAACAACCAAGAGAGATTTTCCTATGGAAGGGAAAGTATGTAGTTGATATACTCAAGAGATTTAAAATGGAGGACTTCAAGTGTCAATGTTTACACCTATGACCACCAACTTCAATCTAAGGTAAGTGATTCTAAGGGAGAGTTGTTTGATCCCACATTTTATAGGCAGTTGATTTGGCCGTTGATGTATTTGGTTAGCACTAGGTCAAATATTTGTTCGTTGTGACCACACTCAACAAGTTCATGGTGGAGCTAAGACATGTTGATTGGGTGGTAACAAAGCATGTGTTGAGATACTTGTGAGGTAAAATAGACTTTGTATTGACATTTTTTGGAGTTAGTGGATTAGAGTTGCAAGGGTGCATAAATTTTGATTGGGATGGGAGTGTTGTGGATAGAAATCCAGGTATGGATGTTGTTTCCGCGTGGGATCAACCATGATATTTCGGTATAGTAGGAAGAAATAACCAGTGACACATATATCAATAGAGGTAGAGTACATGGCAATGAGTTTGGCGAGTTATGAATCCATATGGTTTTGCAGGATGCTCATAAGGTTATTTGGTTTTGAGTTGGATCCCACAATGATTCACTGTGATAGTTAGAGTTGCATTAAGCTCTATGAGAATATCTTTTTTCATGAAATATACAAACATATAGAAGAGATTCATATATCACAACTTCACTAGAGACAGGGTCTAGAGAAGTGTTGTGAGATTGTAGTACATTTCCAGAAAGGATAAGATGGCATATATTCTTAATAAGCCTCTAGTGAAAGGGAAGCTCATGTTTTACACAGGAAAGCTAGGGATGGTGAAGTATCCCTTCCTTGCTGGAAGGGAGTGTTGAATTTTTTGGTAGCTTCAGAAGGTCTTTTATATGATCTTGGTCTATTAGCATGTAGGAGATGGTTGATTGCCTCTTGAGGTACTTTCTTGGTGGAGTAAGTGATTTATGACTTCTTTCCTAAGTATAACTTATGAAAAGTACAATAATTAAAGTTAATTAATTATTGTGGAATATTAATCCAAAGTACTAAGGATACATAATTTGATTACTTGAGTCCCTCAGATATGATCTCAATGCTTGATCTGAAGTGAGGTGAGATATAATATCGACCATCAATCACTTAGGAGATTAGGGTTAAGGATTTGGATTAATGAAGTTATAAAATAAGCCTAAGGGAGAGGTGAAGTCACAAGTGGAAGAAGTGATTTTATCTAGAACGAGAGGCTAAGTTAGACTAAAGAGAATGTTGGGTCCCTATAATACTAGTGATTACCCCATTACTATGGTAGTTGTACCCCTTATTAATATTGGTGTGCCCCTATTGCCCCCATATTGTTATTATTGTGCCCCATAGAATCCCTCTATTGTTATTTTTGTGGCTTTATATTATTATTGTTAGGTCGGCTAGGTTATATTGTGACTCCTTAGACTCCTATACATAGAAAGGAGGTTTTGTCATTTGTATCATACAAGAATTGTTCATTTATGTAATGTAAAGGAGGTTTCCCCCTCGAAGAGGCTGAATCCTAAGGCGTTGATCTATCTTTTCTATCTTTTCTTGAGCTGGTTTCATAACATTTGGTATCAGAGCTAAGTTCTATGGTTTCACTGCTCCAAATAGGTCATCGTGGCATTTTCGCTATAACATTTTTTCTGCGATGTTTCAGAAGTTGGAAAAAAAAACCCATTTGAGAAGACATCGTGCTGCAGCTCGGTTCCGAATTTCAAAGATTTTAGCACTATATGTGTGGAGATATGATCTGAGGAAGTTGGTCTTTTTGCAGACTTCTGAATTACATTCCAAACAGGTGACCTGGGGAAATTCGTCATAACTTTCTCTCTGAGCATCGGATTGAAATTTCACAAAAATTTACAGAAAGAGGATGGACTTTAGTTTCCTCTAGATATTTTTCAGAGCCAGAGGTCCAAATAGTGACACGTGGCACTTCATACAAGTTCGCTCTTCTGAAAAGGTCTATAATCAGGTTACTGTGGGAGATTTTGCATAACGCTTCATTGGAGAATCCAATTGGGGTCAGACTGGTGGCATTGGAAAGAGGACACAGAGTGCTACCACAGGTCACAATTTCAGAACTGGATGTTCTGAAAGTACAGAGATACATCAGAGGCCATATCGCGCTCCTACAAATAAAAAAAAGGTGTGTAGATTTTTTTTAAATTTTTGCTTAAGATTGGTTTGAAAATTTAGTTTGAAGGAATTCAAAGGGCTAGTAGAGAATTATTATCGGTAACTGATGCCCCGAGGAAAGAAAATGCAAACACCTAGTAAGGAACCTGAAAGCTCTAGCATGACTCATGAAGAAGAGGAAGAAATGCTACATGATATATCAAAAATACAAGACCAAGTGCAAAAAATGTCAGCCTCACAAAAGCTAACAGAAGCTAAGATAAATGGCATGGAATCTAAGATAAATGGCGTGGAAGCTAAGATGGACGATTGAAAGACAAATTTGAAGACAGACATGGACGATTTGAAGACAGATTTGAAGACAAACATGGACGAATTGAAGATAAATATGAATAGTTGCTACAAGAAATGGTCACTAAGGGTGAAAGAGTAGTAAAGGAAACTCATGATGAGAACAAAAGAAATGTTAATCATGATTCCATAGACTCTAATGTGGGATT
>APFE031104686.1:0-18292 GCA_000404065.3 Pinus taeda
TCTCTGTTTTAATTCTTCTTGCTGAAGCTGAGATTCCAACTGCAAAAATTCAATGTTTTCTTGTACATTTTTCAAACAGATTTGAATGTCTGCAACAATGGCTTTATCAATCATAATTGTATTGTCCATGGTAGAGTGTATTAGAGTATTCAATAATTCTAATACAACACCCATTCTATCCATTTCACAATAATATCACTGCAAAAAATTGATTGGTACACCACTTTGTCTTCAAAAATCTTCAAGTATGTAGGCTCTCAATATACCTTCATATACCATGCACCATGCAAGGGCAGTTTCTGCTGTCGTTTAGTGCAAGAAAAATCTAAGAATGACGGTTCTTATATACTTTAAAGTTTACCAGTAAAACTTTTCTTCTCGTTGGATTTGGTGAGGGAAGAGGCAGTTTGTGAATACAGTGTCAATGAAAGGAAATTCTAGCTTCTAGAGTTCCTTAGCAGCAATAAATTGAAAACTTGTGTTTCTTCTTTGTACGCTTTAGCCATACATATATGTTTCTAGCTGCCAACTAAGATTTTTTTGCAGAGCAGTGACTGAATATTGTCTGGCATAGGAATCGCCCATTTCTGAGTTCCATGATTATAGCGGTGGCTTTGGAGATTATCTTGTCTTTTTATCTTTCTAGGCAATGAAAGGCCAGGATCTGATAAACACTATCATTCCGGACACTACAAACATTCAATTTTCAACCAGAGTTGAAAATGAAGGCTCTAATGCGACTTAGAACACCGGAAGTGTTGAAGTAGAGATCAAACTGCTGTGGAGACGATGTTGTAGTTGGCTAGGGTCAGCTTTCTGTATCTTCAAATCAACAAATTGCTTCCCGATGATTCTTTAAACCGTCGTTCACTTGTCGCAGACTACTTGAAGGTTCGTCTTCTTCACAATCATTGTTCTAGAGTGATTTGACTAAGTCATGATACACGCCAGCTATCTCAGTCGCCCTTATCACATCAAGGAACTGTGTAGCATCATCAGCACGAATAAATGATTCAATAGCATCGCTGACTAATGAATTCTGCCTTGGGATTAAGCCACAATAGCCAACAAATCCCTCAACTACATTTTCTATTGTGGACACAGCTACAACAAATAAGTTTTGCCTCTGGTCTTGAGCCTTTGAAAGTCTGAGTAACTCAGTTAGATCTTGGCTTAATTTGAGCTTTAGGCATATATCTATATATATGTAGTGCAGGAAACCTTTTGCACTTCCACTTATTTCATATCAAATGTCAAAACAGTTTGAACAGCTGAGATCATGGAAATTGGAGTTCGTAAACTTGCCGGCTAAGTACACCGTGTTTTGGGAAAAGCACCCACGGAAGAAATGTCCAGCAATACACGCTTTAGCATCCGAGGAAGAAACGTCCAGCGACACCTGCTATAAAGTTCATGGCCGACGAGTTGCACTCGTAGGTTAACATCTGTAGCAAACCAGAGCGATTGCCCTTTAATGAGCCTTATCAATTCTGTATACAATATGAGAACCTTTTCTTCTTTATATATATAAATCCAAAAAGAATTCCATCGTTTGAATTATAAAATCATCTTCATAATTGTCATTTGATCTGTACAATAAAATATTAAGAATCATTCATAAATCAGGCAAATTCCAGATCAATGTCAAAACAGTCTGTTTCTCACGTCTTGCATGAGGACTTTGCTCAAAGGTTGAGTACAGAGCATAGATCAGATTGAAGTATTCGTCAATTGTATGGCCAGTCAATGATTAGTCAAGAATGCAATGATCTGCAAAGCTTCATCAATGCTTCGGATGTTATCCAAAAGCACATTCACTGCCTGCACATTCAAGTTGAATTTTTTGAAAATCGCAAAGGCTTCCTCAAACAACTCTGCTCCAGCAGCTATCTCTCCAACAGCAGGGCCATCAAAGTCAATCTTAGCATATGCATAGATAAGCTCACTATCAACCTTTGGCTCTTTAACCTTTTTCCGTACCATCAACAGTCTATACATACCACTGTGTCGATCCAAATCGCAGCAACAGATACATGACCAGATTAATTTACCAAGGCTAATTTCAATCCACCATTGAACTATCCAAATGAGTTGCTAAGCTCTGAAATGCTGTGCGAGTACCTGAAGCTGGCTCCCATCATCCATGTAAATGAGTGAAGTGAAGTTTTATATTAACATAATAGAGTCAGTTTCAAGTTTCAACTGACTGGACTAGCTCTACTCAGAAGATTAGCCTTATCCTGGTTACACCCTCTATCTATCTGAAGCAACAGCCTTGACAAAACAAAGCTTTGAATTGCCCTAAACCTTACTAAAACCCATCGTAACATAACAGTGTCATAATGTGCAGTAAATGTGTGGAAAAATTTGTTGTTATCCAGAAGACAGAACAATGAAGTTACATGCGCGAAACTTACTAGTCTGATTGCAAAACTCTTACGGGTTATGAACCAGGAAGAGCAAGAATGGGAGGGATCTCTTATCCCCTGGTCACACAAGGGAGAGCGCCCCAGCCTACAAAGAGTAGGGTGTGTATTAATGTGTAACCAACCATAACACGGTTGTGCTCCCAACTGGGTACAGAAAGGAAGCAGGTAGGGAGTACAGAGGGACCTCTGATACCACTCAATAAAACAACAGTTTAACAGTATTAATATTCCAGATTGAAGGAGCCGTGGAATCCATGGTACACCATTCAATAAGCCAAACTTTGATACTATAGATTGATACTATTGGACAACGTTAAAAACAATACGAAAGTCGTTTTAACGCAGTTATAAATTCAATTTAAACACAAACGCATGGGCGACGTTAAGCATACCGTTTCAAAATCGAACCATAACGCAAACCTGGAGCTGTTGGCATATCTCTGCTCTGATATCATGTCAGACCTCAGTATGGACAGATGTGCAGGATTTCATAATGGAAACGCTGGACCTGCAGGAGTGCTCAGGTAACGTTCAATCGAATATAGGCTGAGGAGGCTGTATATGTCGGGCGTTAACCAAACAGCTCAAGTCATAAAAATTTCGACATTTCACACTCAATCATGCCATTCTCACAGCAATGCACGCAGTTTGATGCGCTGAGCTTCAATGTTTTAGGAAGAAAACAGGCCACACATCATGGCTCTGATACCATGTTAAACAAACATGGTGAACGCGAGAGAATATGAAAGATAAAGCATGCAATTCAATTTTATTAACAATTTGATATACATTTATAGTACATTTGGTGACCGTTGGGATTCACATCCCAAGGTCTCTTGGACTGCTTTGTCCATTCGGCTTCCACGCTAACCCTTTAGGATTAGGTGTCCAACAAACACTATAGTAGTCATTTCTTGATTAGACATGATTTCTCCACGATCTTGTAACTGATCTCTTATTTCAGAAACCCTCATAAAGTACGGAGCTATTCCTTCTACTTTATTGATTTTCATCTTGTACAACTCATTTCTTAAAGAGATCCCTTCTCGTGCAGTGCTGATGGAGAATAGTTCTATCAATTTGTCATAGATTTCCTTGGTTGTTTCAAGTTTGGCTGCATAGGGAATCAAAGAGTCTTTGATAGATTCTATGAGAATCTTTTGAGCTCTTATTTCATTCTTGTTGTACTGGCCAATTCTTGACTATCAGTAGGAACATAAATTTCTTTTGCACATGTTCCAAACTTCTTGTTCTTTTGAGTTGATGTCAGTTCTCTTCTTTCAGGCAAGGATGCTGGCAACCCCAACTAACTTATTGCTTTCCTTGCAAGAGGATATCTTTTCAAGATTAGTTTTGCTCGTAAAATAAGATACTTACTTGATAAAATGATCCTTGAAGCTTGTCTTTGGATGGCTGCCTTGAGGAAGCTTGTATGTCTGTCCTTCAACTTGAATGTGAGGGAACTTGATATCTTATCCTTGAGGATCTGCTCTTCAACTGGAGTGTGAGGATGCTTGTTGCCTTCTTCTTATAGATCTGCCCTTTAGAATAGTAGATGTTGTGTTGATTTGGGGTGGCATCAGATGTGCTCTAGCCATGAAAATTGGTGGAGAGGCTAAAGCACATGAGATCTCCAAGACATAGAAATGGTTTGGAAAGATTGTACCCGGTTTGGGAGATATTAAAATAATTAATATTTTAAATGGAGTTCCTAAGTCGAAACTTAGGAAAAATAAATATTAATGGGTATTAATAAAAAACTGGGTTAGAAGGGTCGAAAAGTTATGGATCAAGCCAAATCTAATCTTAGCCGTTGATTAGAGATTTAATCTCGACAGTTGATGGACCTACGAGAAAAGTATAAGAAGAGGCTTGAGGGTCAGTTGGAGAATACACCATAGTGATCAATCATTCATTTTTCTAGAGCGGGGTTGCTAAGCAAAGTTGAATCAGTGATCAGCAGCGAGGGGCAATGAGTATGAGGCAGAGAGGCAGGGACAATACTGGGAGAACAACATAGAAGCAGAGAGAGCCATAGCAGCAGCCAGTCTAGGGTACGCAGAACCCAGTAGAGGCAGTGGAGAGCCCAGCGAGACTGCGTCATCCACGTAGAGGGCAAAGGGAGTGACGCAGAGGCTCCAGAGGATGCACAGTGCCTTAGAAGGTTGACGCAGAGACTCCTAGTGCTGACAAAGGTCAGCAGGAGGCTAATGTAGAGGCCAGAAGGGTCAGCGCTAAGCTTCAATTGTGCCGGAGAGGGTTTAGGGCTCTTCTAGACCTCCTAAACCTTCGCTCTTCTAGTAGGATACTTCCACTTATTTCTGCCCTTCTAAGTGTCCCAAAACTGAACCCTTTCCTTGCTAAAACGAGCACACAAGACGATGCCCTAGTCTCAATCTGTTGCTGCATGTGTGGACAGAGTTCTTGCTATTTCAGATGGCAGAACAGACTCCTTTTTCTCGTTGACTTGCGGCTCGTTGTCTTGACCTTTTGTTCGCATCTTTATCTCGGATTTTGACCGAGTTCTTGAGTATGAGAGAGTGACCGAATCGATGTCGTTGAATGAGGTGAGAGGGGTCCTTTTATAGTCTTCTTGTGATGCCTCATTAGGCCGACTTGATGACTGCCCCTAAGCCGACTTGAAATCTGCCTTGAAGCTGCCTTCTATCAATGCATGTGTAAGCCTTCTTTGTGCTAAATTAATGGCTCTTTTGCATTGCTTTTGGAGGAGGAATTTTACATGGTTATTGCCCTTGATCTTGGAGACATAACTTCTCATTTTGACATATTATTTACAAGTGTAACAATTACAATAATGACACAATCCTATCACATAGCCTAGAGCTCACAATGGGAGCTACTAAAACAATTTTGAGCATGAAACCCATGACTCAAATTTTACAAAATAATTTGCTAGATACGAATTTACATCATGTGTCATTATAAATACCAAACCTAGTTACACTTTCTTCAACAGGAAACCCAGTCAAACTCTTCCACTAGTAAATCAAATTGAGATAGACCAAGACCTTAGACCAAAGGACTCTTCTCACTCCACCAAGTCAGCCCTCAAATTGTCCTTCCAGACTCCAAAGATCAACTGCATCAATACTACATCAAAGACATAATTTCGACCCTACTGCTTCAGAATGTCGGCAGAACTACTTCAGATTTTCTGCCTAGCTACTTCAAAATTTCGAACCAGCTTCAATTTTGCAATTTCGGTCCTTCCAACAACCTAAAAGCTTTGCACGTCTGGAAGTAGAGAGAGAAATTTTGACTTCTTTTGCTTGACAAAGACTTCCTTCTCATTCGCTAGGTTTTCCTCCTCCTTCTTAGGGATTTCGCTCTATTTTCTTCCTCCACCTGCTGCAGATCGAACTTGTGTGATGTGTGTTCGAAATGAGGCTGAGTTGTTGCCTTTCTATAGTGAATATGTGAGGTCAAATTCCCTTGATGAGGCCGACTTGGTAGAGGAGACCTAAAAGACCTAATTGACATCAAAATAAATTTCTTTCTTGATAGATGAAGCCTAAGAAGGGTCTTTTACATGATGACAAGGACAAGGATTCTTGACGTAAACCCTAGAAGCCTACAATGGAGGCTTTGACCTATTAATCTTTGACCCAAGCATGAAACCTACGCTTTAATAATTGAATTTCTTTTATAATAAAAATCAATTTTCTTTCTTATGACAAATACATTACATCATGACTCAAATACAATAATGAAGGCCAACATTAGTTACATTTTTCAACATATCTAACCCATAAGCAATAATCAAAACTAACTGTCAAAAATTCATAAAATTAAAATGGAGAGTGAGGAGCTTCCTAACAGGCAGAGTGCCTCTTTTAGTACACATTCATCTTTTGAAGGTTGCTTTCTTGAGAAGGATTTTGATTGTGATTCATTGTTGAATCATTGTAATCTTACTCTCACTTGGGTGAAAGGCATTTAGGCTTTAGGGATCTTATTTTGTAAAAGCCTTTCTCCAAGTCACATACAATCCTATCTCATTGTCTAAGAGATATTGATTTGTAAAATTTAAACAAAGAATTCTCTTTTAAGGGGAGCTTCGGGCCTCCACCCCATGGTATCCCTGCCTCCTCTTTGAGAGGAGTCCCTTTGTGTGTGAGTCTAACTTCTTCGCATTTAGGTTTAAATTTTTCTTTAGTTTGCATTTGCATCTTAGATCTAATTTCTAAGTGCATTTGAATTATCTACTTGATCTGATTACATTTGGATGCCCCTTGTCTCTATTTTAATTGCAATTGAAAATCTAAGCAGTAATTTCTCTTAAGTCTTAGCAATCTCATCTGCCATCCAATAAGTGTGGTTTCATAGATTAACTCTTTACTTGTTTCAGTTGTCCAAACAAGAAAACAAAAAAACTTTAAGAATATCTAAAGGCATTGTGGGATTTCCAACGTCTAAGCATCCATCATTGCTATTGCTTCATTGAGTTGTTTCGTATAGTTTCATTGAATATTGTGATAAACTAGTGATCTTGTGTTTTGAGGTATCTATCCTTTGTGATTACAATGATATTGGCATTTTACTTTCCCTGAAGCAATATTGATATCATTGTATCTCACTGAAGCATTACATTCTCGTCTTGCATTTTAAATCCAATTCGCATCCTAAAATTTATCCCTAAACATAAGCTTGGTTGATAGAAAGTTTTAGGGCCACCTTTTTCATATAATTTGAGAAGTTAGACCCTCATTCACAGTTAACACAGATGACTTTGTAGTCGTAAGGGCCACAGTCCCTGCAACACTAGATGCAATTGGGTAGTTAGACGCAAGGGTGTTACCGTTAATGAAGCCCTAGCTTTCTTCCCTGGACCTTCTCTCTACAACTTGTGTTTGTGATTAACTTCAAAACAATTGAGAAGGATTCATCTAGACTAGGCATTTAACTAAAAGTAACTAAGGTCTTGCATTCCACCTAGTTTAGTTTTGCATTTCATCTTTCTAACTTTTTGTCTCTTGTGGCATAACTATCATTGTGGGAATTATATCTTCCTTGCAATATTGTATTGTTGTCCTGTACTTATCTTTGATTATATTGCTTATTGTCTATTTACATTGTCATTCTTATCTTGAGCATTTTCTTGAAAGTACAAGCTATTTCTATTGTGAAAGTTATTTTTATCTACTCTTATTTGATATTGTGCCATTTCTAATGCTTTTTTTGCAACATTGTTGTTATTGTAATTTGAGTATCTATTTCTTTGCAAATGCTTTTCATTTACATTTGAGCATTTATTAAGGCATTGGTTCATCACATTTGTATCTTGTATCTGCCTCATTGATCTTAATTGCACTTATCTTAACAAACATTGCTTATAATTTCTCATACTTTCTCTAATTATAAACCAAGTTACTCTAATAATAATTTGCCTTGCCCTTAAAGTCTACTAGAACTTGTTCCAACAAGTTCCCCCCTTCCATCTACCTTTAGGGACTACCCCCCTTGACTTAGCTAGGAGAAAGTCTAAACAAAGTGAATAGTGTTTAGAGTGACAACCCCTGTACTAAGCGTTGCGCCTTAGGTGTACACTTTAGGCGACAACATGTAGAAGTATAAGTATTATGTTACCCTTATAGATGATTACTCGAGGAAGACTTGTGTGTTTCTCATGAAGAAGAAGAATGAGGTTTTCTTGAAGTTTCTAGAGTTTAAGGCGTTGGTTGAGAATTAGAATTGCAGGAAATCAAGGCTCTAAGATCTGGTAATCGTGGGGACTGTTACCACAAAATCCTGTAGACCTTGGAGGGAATCCCTACAAGACAAAAGCTAAAAAAAGTGCTAATTATGGGGTAGAGGCTCAATGTCACCTCAGCGAAAACCTCCTTCTCTTTAGGAACTTTCATTGATGGAAGGAGTCTTGGTAAGAAAGGGACCACTTAGAATAGATGTACTAGGTATAGGGCACAAAATGATCAAGCTAGAATTCATTCAAGAGAGAGATTTAATAATGGTTGAAGGCTTCAAAGAAGCAAAAATACTCAAAGAAAACCCTTAGAAAGGGGGGATGAAGACCTAGGATTTTGAGATTTTCGATGGTAAGAGGTATTCACAAGGTCAAGGCCTGGGAGAAAAGTCTTTTTATGATTTACTTCAACAAGTACTAAGCTCGTACAACCTTCGAGGAAGTCCTCAAGTTAAAGGGAAAAGAACTAGGGTTTCCCCCTTGGAGCAACACCTAGTGCAAGAGATTTTATGGATGAAATTTGAGTGGATGCGCAATAAACTTGGAGAATAGGTAGCCTAGACCGTAAGCTTGTTGTTTAGGCTCTCAAATCACCAAAAAGCCTCCTTAAAATTTCGTTGCAAGTCCTAGGTTTTTTCCCTAGCCTTAAAAGGACCGATTCTAAGGGAAAAAATTATGGAAAAAATTTAGGATTGATCACTAATGACTTGGACTAGTGCCTTGTCCTTTATGCATATGGAGTCAATGATGAAATAGATAAGCTAGATCCTTTCTAAGGAGGCTAAAATTTGATGCCCTAGGTATCAACTTTTAAAATTTATCTACTTCAAAACAAAATGGAGTTTGATGGAGAGATTAAATATTTCCTCTAGTAGAAACAATCATTGCATGTTGTACAATGAATAACAGATGCAATACTCAACTAGATAGCCTTTAAAATTTACTTTTCAACAATTAGGGCACAAAATAACATAACCTAGAAGCAAAAATTCCATACATTAGATAATATCAAGATAGAAAATATTCAAGAAGCACTTACAGGACAACAGGTAGTATATCCATCCATTATCCAAAAAAGTAGCTCGAAGACAATAAAAAATAACTTCCAAATATTGAGATGCATCCAATAGATCTCCAATAGGCAAGAAGGAACAAGTGTGACAATCCTCTAAGTGGTTGAATTCCAAGTGTGATGATAATGAGAAACTCAATGAGGCCCCTTCTATTTATAATTGTCCAATCAAGTCTAATTTTAGCATAAAGCCCCTCTCAGTTGTCAAATGATGGGCAAAAACAAAGTGTGGTTACAAGCCAACCACATAGCCAATGTGAAGTCATAAAGATTAACTCACAAGAGGGCTGACATGTTGACGTCATCACAGTGTGGGTCTCCTGGAGGCACGCATTGAGCTCCCTCTGAGTCAAGGGGGTTCCAAAAATCATCCTCTAGGGGTTGGCCCGCAGATATCCATGCAAATTATCATGTGGAACCCAATTTTTTGTTTGGTGCACAAGACGAGTCTCATGGGTCTATCAGTGATAGAATAGCTTGGTTCTGCTCCAATGTTAAGGGCTCAAAGTATCGTGTGTTGAGATATCTAAGACAAATAATTAGGACTTCTTGATGGATTTTTTAATAACATTGATACTCCTTGTGACATTAGATTAGATGATAATCATTATTATTACCTGAGTTTATCATCGTCAAGACAATGCCAATAAAGAAGATCATAGTGCAAACAAGAACACTAGAAAATTAGGCTCTTCGCCAAGGGAGAACCCCTCCATAAGGGAAAACCCAAAACTTCTCTTTCTTATAGAATCTTAAGGAAGACTTCTAGTACAACTCACTAAGACAATTGTTAATTTTAGGTATGTTCTATGCTTAAAGTAATTTGTTTCAATTTTCATAGTTAGCTGAATATCTTTTTCGGATTAGCAATCACATCAGCATTATAGTAAATTGCAGATAGAACATAAACATAAATCGTAGAAGACAAGCCAAGACAAGAGGACACAAGATGTGGTGCTAGCCAGGGACAAAGCCCAATGTGGGGAAACCCTTGATCAATTCTTCTAATATGTTCTTCAATAGTTCAATAGAGAGAGAGAGAGATAGTACATATACAACAAAAGTCAACACTTTGACTTATTTAAATAAGAGCATAGATCATCTCTAAGTAGATGATGATACATGAGGTAGCTGAACTCAGTGGAAGATAAGTTGCAACAGAAGTCAACACTTTGACTTATCTAAATAAGATCATAGATCATCTCTAAGTAGATGATACATGAGGTAGCTGAACTCAGTTGAAGACAAGCTGCCTCAACTGATTCTCCCAGGTTACTCCATCATCATGCTGCACCTATCATTGTGCTTCTTCTCATCATCATGCTGCACCTCACCGTGTCGCACCATGCTGCACTCATCATCACTATGCTGGACCTCATAACCATGCTGCACACATCACACTACTGCACCTTATGCTGCCACTGCTGCCCTGTGTGTCATTGTTGCACCATGCTGCCACAATTGTCCCATGTGCCATACCTGCACCATACTGCTGTCCCATGTGGCATACTGTTGTCCCACTGTTAGTGACATTGCCATTCCATGTTTGGCATATTGCTGTCCCATTTGCTATGCTCCAACAAGCACCATTGCCTAGCTGTACCACTTGGCATGCTGTACCTTGCTGCTGTCCTAATGAATTTGTAGCACGATGCTATTGCTGTTGCCCCATTGTAGCCTTGCTTCACAATGTCATTGATTGCTGTCCTATTGCTTTCTCCACCAAGTGACCTTGTTGTTGCTTGTATCTAGCTGCCAACACACCATACAAATGCTGCTCCAAATATGTTTGTATTCTGCTTGCTTGTGGCTGTTCTGGTTAGGGCACTAGGGCAGCCCTAAACTCCTCACACAGTCCTTGAAAAACCCTCAGGAAAACTGCGGCACACCCTCATGAGATGCCTCATCTAGTACGCTGCTGTTCTGAGCATGTTTGAACCCTCAAACTCTCCACACTGTCCCTGTTTTGAGGTGGTTAGGACTGCGGCCTACCACAGTCACACGCTGTCACCTACAACCCACTCAAAACAGGCTTCCCTTAACTTTTCGTTGCCCCAAACAAACCTGCGTTCACCCTTCTTCAACTCGGACTCCATGCTCAGCTCCTCGACCCTCTAACAACAACTTGGTTAGCCTTGAACCAGACCTTAACTCCCTCGCTGCGTAGCTTGGTTAGCCTTGAACTAGACTGTTAATTTTAGGTATGTTCTATGCTTAGAACAATTTATTTCAATTTTCACAGTTAGCTCAATATCTTTTCTAGATTAGCAATCACATAAACTTTAAAGTAAACTGCAGATAGAACATAAACATAAATCGCAGAAGACAAGCCAAGACAAGAGGACACAAGATATGGCGCTAGCCAGGGACAAACCCCAATGTGGGGAAATCCTTGATCAATTCTTCTTCTATGTTCTTCAATATTTCAGCAGAGAGAGAGAGAGATAGTACATTTACAACGGAAGTAAACACTTTGACTTTCTAGATAAGAGAATAGATCATCTCTACATGAGATCAATTGAAGACATGCTGCTTCAACTGATTCTCTAAGGTGACTCCTTCACGAATCATTGTGCTGCATCTCGTTCATATGTTGTAGCTCACCGTGTTGCACCATGCTGCACCATCATCACAATCCGGGACCTCATGCAGCTGCTGTCCCAGAGTTGATCATTGTTGTACATAGTGCCACTGCTGCACCATGCTTACTGCTGTCCCAATGTACTTGCTGCACTGTACTCGCTGCTGTCCATGATTCTTCATGCTTGCAGCTGACCCATGTATAAGCTTGCTGATCTGATGAGGATATCTGAGGTTGTCCAACGCTTCCTATATGATCTTCAAAACGGACTTAAGAGGGAGCAACCCCAAAGAAACCTTTGCTATGGTGCTATGGCCTGTGGTCTAGCACATAGCAACACAGAAGTACAAGACCTCAAAACAGTTATACATGCATCAGTATATTAGTACCCAATCTGCATATGAGACCAGTCCTACTAGGTCTGATCTAAGTCTGCGGGCAGACTTCATCATCACACAGTTTCCTCTTATGACTGTGGCTTTCACTTCTACAAACAGTCTCATACCTGGAACAGCCTCTATCACATTACTGTCATCTACAGCAATAAGCTGTCGCCTACAACAATCTGATCATGCTTCTTCTTGATGTGCTGGGGCTTCGTTAGTTGACCTCTTTTGCAGTGTATTGAAGCTCCTTTGGACAACTGATAGATCATACATCATACTGCGGTTAGATACCTCCTTTTTCTGCGGCTAGATATCTGTATCCTTGCTGCGTCTGAGGGTTCCTTTTAATGCTGTGATAGGGGCTCTTCTAACTATGGTTTGAGGGATTCTTTCACAACATATTAATGCTCCTCCTGGACAGCATATAAGTGCTTCTTGACAGCAGATTAGGACCTTTCCTAATTGCGGATTAGGGCCAGATAGAAGCCTCTTGTGGCAGCGGTTTTAGGCCTTCATTTGCTGTTGATTAGGGCCTCTTCAACTGTGGCTAAGAGACCTCCTTTCTGTGAGTAATGTCACCCTCAATTGCGGATTAAGGTCTTCCCTTTTCTGCGTATAAGTGCCTACTCTTGCTGCATAAAAACCCTCATTGACTGCGGCCTAGGGCACCCTTAAATGGTGTGGCTAGAAGCCTCCTCTAGTTGCTCCTTAGATCTGCGTAGAGCCTTCTCTTTTGACTGCGTCTAGATGTTCCTCCTTGAACTGCGGCTAGACTGCTGCTAGGGCATCCTCCTTACTGCGGCTAGGGCATCATAAGACTTAGGCCAACGTATACTCTTAGTATCTCTCCTCCCACCAAAACCCAAAAACATGTGAAGAGGAAGAGATCACAAGAAGAGTGTGTGTGTAAATGACTTGAAGATTCCTCCTTTTATAATAAAATGTTGAGCACAAGTGGGTTATATTTGGTTGCTGGCTGACCTTGACGAATTGTCCCATAACACAAATAAATTCATATCTCCATGAATAATTACCGGAATCAGATGATCTTTAGATCAATCCGACACCTCTCGATGAGAGGAATCCAAGAAAAATATCAGCTTCCATTAATAAGATGACCCACATGGAGTTTGGCCCTAGTTGCCAATTTTAACACTCCTCTCAATTAGGGAGAACTCCATTCACTGATCCATATGTCTGATTGTACCATGTTTGCCATCAGTGCACTACACTGCTCTGCTCTGCTAAGCCCTGCTTTGCTTTGTTTTGCTCTGCTCTGCTGAACCATGAAGAAGAAGAATTGATCGAGAATGTCTCATACCATTCTCTATTGACTTGAAGTCAGTTTCATCTGAAGAGAGTGTGTCACATCACTCTTACCGATCTGAAATCATTCGTGAATGACCTCAGTTAATTTAATGAAGGTATCACAGACTCATGTGCTGGGGTGTGTCTATGTTATTTTAAGCAACGGATTGATAAGATTGCGAAATACATAGACACTTGAAACAGTAAAAGAAACACAGTAAGCAAATACAAAACACAACAATTTTAATAAGGAGTTCACCCAATCCTCCTGGGCTACATCTCCTGGTCCAACCTTCAGTGGTGACCTTTTCTATTGTGTCTTAAAGCAATGTTTTTACAATAAGGAGCTCAATTTGAGTCTCACTTAACAGATGATGATCAGTAGGGTGGCACTTGGATCCCCCAAGCCAATAGAGTACACAGAATCCCCCTTACTGAATCTCGACCTCAACTGGTCTCAATGGTATGAGTCCAATTTGGTACTCAATACCTGACAGGTATACACAGAGGAGTTGCTTGAACCTCTCAAGCCTTCTCTGGAGTTCACAGACTCTCGGATTCTCTGTCTCTGTTTGCTCGACGCTGCTTTTGCTCTGCAGGTCAGCTCGACTTCTCTGTTCTCTGCGATTTCACTTCTTTCTCTACTTCTGTTCCCCTCTGCTCTTTGTCTGTTCGTGGCTTAAAGCCAATCTACTCCTGACTGTTCGTTTCCTCTTCCCAGCTCTCTAGATCGCCTGTCTCTGTCCATTGGAGTTCCCTTGCTCTGCATCATCATCGTTGTGTAATGCTTCACTGAGAGGTGGCCACTTGTCGCCTCACGAACTGAATGTCTGTTCTCTTCGAACGATCGTTATTTCCGTTAGTCCAAGGTTGCCCGTGAAACTGATTCTTCTGCCAGCTCAGCGGTCATGCCGGACCTCAAATCCCATGTACCTCAATCTATTTCCTTGTGAAATCCGGTCATCCATCGGGTTGCTTTTTCACCGTTGATCTGGAGCCTCCAGATCCTACGGTGTCCGTCTATATTCCGTGGGTAAGTTGCTTGATCGTTACTCACACGATGTAAGCGGTTTTCTCTCTCATCCACTAGATGAGTGTCACCCAGTGTGTGGCATTGCGCTGAACTCGACCAAACCTGCTTTTCGCTAGAAGTGCACGCGATATCCTGTCGGTTTTGCGCGTGGGACCCGCCCTTTGACGGTTTCCACGTGGTTTTCCTGTTTTCCTCGTGACCGAGCGCCTGGGTCTTTCCTTCATTGAGAGTTTTGCCCTAGCGCTTTGCGCTAATCACGTATCAGAAACTACCTCTGTTTTTGGATTTGGGCTTCTGATTTCCAATTTGTGCCAATGTGCGGTCTCCATGGGCCAACGGTCAACGCGCTTTGACCGAGGGTCCTCATTGTTTTGTGCTGGCCACAAATTGCCATTGTCCAGAGGTCATTTCTAATAAGCTCGTTATTCATAAGATTTTGAAGCCTGACATAATTTGAAACAGTCATGGAAATGTTTAAGGATCCAATTTGGATCACTTACTGGCCCGAAGTCAGTTTTATTGATCCCAGATCAATATCACAAGAGAGTGTTTCAAACCACTCATATTGATCCCAGATCAATGGAGATCATCCTAGCATAGGGAGTACGGTAGATACAACGATGCGTCCATCGATAGTACTACTATGGCCCCTAACCTCATTTCCCTGCTCATTGATCAGATGAGAGGTACTTCCCATGAGTCCCAGACTGCATGGGTAAGATGTCGATTGATCAGATGAGAGGTACTTCCCATGAGTCCCAGACTGCATGGGTAAGATGCCTCGACAGGAGAACTAATCATCCTGTCCACAGGAGAATAAATCATCATGTCTAATGGATGCCACAAAAAACTAATCATCCTGGCCCATAGGAGAACTAATCATCCTGTTCCACAGTTGCCATGGAGAACTAATCATCCTAGTCCACAAGAGAACTAATCATCTTGTTCCACAGTCGTCACGGAGAACTAATCATCCTGGCCCATAGGAGAACTAATCATCCTGTTCCACAGTCGCCATTGGGTGTCATAGGGGAAGGTTGAACCTTTTACCCTGTACATAGTGCACCACCAGGGGATAGTGAGTCGCCTTGTGGTCACATGTCGCTCCAAGAAGTACCCTGCGCCCCCCTGGAGCTCCTAGAGCTCAATACATCTTACTCGATCCTCATAAGAGGGTCTTTCAACGACTCCAAGTCGTTCGGGAAAGTCACAGATTTGACCTTTCCTCAAGGCTTTGACAAAATGTCTGCGACCTGTACATCAGTCTCAATTCGATGGAGCCTCCTCGTTCATCGACTTACCATATCCCAGATAAGGCAGTATCTGGTGTCTATCTGCTAGAGTAATCATTGAATACGGGACTCCTCAATAATCGAATCCCCCCTGGTTGTCACAAAGAATCACAGTGGTATTCATCATGTGTACAAATAGCTCACTGATGAGCTTCCACAACCAGGCAACTTCACATGAGATCATACGCGTAGCTATGTATTCGGTCTCGGCGGTGCTTATGGCAACCGACTTCTGCTTCCTGCTCATCCATGATATCGAAGTAGAATCCAAAGAGAACCAGCATTGAGAAGTGGTCTAGTGATCCTCCACATTGCCTGCCCACTCAACATTCGGATAATCATGCAGTTTCATATTTCCGGCAGTGTATCTCAATTCATGAGAGATTGTGCCCCGAAGATATCTCAGAAGATTCTTGGCACCAATCTAGTGAGGCTCAACCAAATATGAGCTCACCATGCTAACTGCAAAGCATACGTCCGGACGGAAGTTCACCGAGAACATCAACGTGAATGAGTTTATGAAACTTAGAGGCATTTCCCAAATTTGGTCCGACATCACTACCATACAACTTCTGAAAGTTAAGGTCCTCGAGGTAGTCACAGGCTTGCAGTTTGTCATTCTACATCCAGAATCCAACTCCCTCTTACTTCTGCGAATGAGAGGGTCTACGCTTGTCAGAAATAGGTCGTCCTCATAAGGTGCCGGTATGAGAGGTCTATCATCCACAACCTTTGGGTAATGGTTTGGATCGGTTTCACTCCTAGTGAATCTCAGCTTCATCAGACAACTATCAATCCTCTCATACTACGCCCTGGGTGTTTTGCTTCAAGCCATAGAGGGCTTTCTTCCACTTGCACACATGAGATTTCTGATCATGAATCTCAAACCTCCTCAGGTTTGCCAAACCTGTGGACCTGCTACATGAGGGGAATGGTCCCCTTGTAAGATTTTTTATTGGTACATCTCATACATGTACTTTCATGCTCTTTTTGAATTCAGGCATCCCTGTCACCATCTGACTCACAGACCTCTAGTGCTATAGATGCGATATGTCAATTGACATGATCCCTAATGGACCAGCTTGCAACTTGATACAAATTGCTAACCTTGAACCCACGAGTAAAAGCATCTTAGAAAATTCTATTTTCAAACATGTACCTTTCCAGTGATGAATGCCACCCTGAAACCTTTTGACTTCCATTGCCGAAATGGACAATAGGTTCTTCTTGCAATCAGGAACATAAAAGAGATTCTTGTAAATGAATCGAGTTACCCTCATTCAATTGAGGGGTAACATTCCCTATACCCTTTCCAGGATAGGTGGCATTGTGTTAAAATTGGCAACTAGGGCCAAACTCCATGTGGGTCAGCTTATTTATGGCAACTAATATTTTTATTGGATCCCTCTCATCCCTCTCATCGAGAGTTGTAGGATTGATCTAAAGATCATCCGATTCCGATAAGTATTCATGAAGCTATGAATTTACTTTGATTATGGAATTATTATCAAGTCGACCAACAACTTGAGTAGGCTCAAAAGCCCAATAGACATGCCTATTCATCATCTACGTTTTAGTATATATAGAGGACTTCATGTCATTTCAACACACACTTGGGACCTCTTCCTCTCTCTACTTGTCTTTGGGTTTTAGTAGGAGGAGAGATCCTAAGGGATAACGTTGCCCTGATCCAGAAAGCTAGAAAAGTTGGAAAAGCCAGAATTGCCGAAAAAGCTGGAACTACCAGAAAAGCTGGAAAAACCAGAACTGTTGGAAAAGCCGGAAAAGTTGGAAAAGCCGGAAAAGTTGGAAAAGCCAGAAGTGTCGGAAAAGCCAGAAAAGTCGGAAAAGCCGGAACTGCCGAAAAAGTCAGAATTGCTGGAAAAGCCAGAAAAGTCGGAAAAGCCGGAACTGTTGGAAAAGCCGGAAAAGCTGGAAAAGCCAGAACTGCTAGAAAAGCTAGGAAAGTTGAAAAAGCTAGAACTGTTAGAAAAGTCGGAAAAGCCAAAACTGCTGAAAAAGCCGGAATTGTTGGAAAAGCCGAAAAGTCGGAAGCTCAGAACTGTTGGAAAAGCCGAAACTGCCAGAAACACCGAAACTGCTGGAAAAGCTAGGACTGCTGGAAAAGTCAGAACTGCTGGAAAATCCGAAAAAGCCGGAATTGCCGAAAAAGCTGGAACTGTTAGAAAAGCCAGAATTGCCAGAAAAGCCCGAAATGCCGGAACAGCTGGAACTATCGGAACTGCCAAGAATAGCAGGAACTATCGGAACTGCAGGGAACAACCGGAATTGTCGGGAAGGTAACATGGTGCAGCAATGGCACATAATGTAGTACAGTGATGATGGGTGTAGCATGGTGCAACGCGGTGAGGTGCAACATGATGAAGAAACGCAGCACCACGATAGGTGAAGGAGTCACCTTGGAGAATCAGTTGAAGCAGCATGTCTTCAACTGATCTCATGTATCAT
>APFE031104689.1:0-15587 GCA_000404065.3 Pinus taeda
AAACAAACTAAAGCTTACCTGACATTTTAGTCTTCCTATCCACAACAACCATGTCAAAGCTAAATGTGCCACCTGTTGTCCTGTATATCTTCATTTCTTTGGATATTTCTGCACGTTCTGCTGGAGATGGCATCATCCTTTAAACACAAGTGACAAATCCATCCATGACCTCAACATCAAATAAGAAACCACAAGAGTAAGAAAATGCAGGGTTTAAGTAGATCCTTGCAGCATGAATGGGACGATGGAGTGTATTGTTTCATCGCTCATCAATCACTTCCCATAGGAATTGTTGTTTCTCAACCCCTCATCCCTCTTATCATCATATTAGCTCTGAATGGATTCTTTGGCGCTATCCACGACCTCATACAAGTAGCCCATTGCAGGCTTGTCTCCATCAACTAATTGAAGAACCTTTACCAAAGGTTCAGTAATGCTACACACCCACACTCTCACCCAAAAGATTTCCTGGTATGAAACTAGCCTGCATATGGCCTCTCCCTCTGGTTTGTGACTATATGCCAAAGCACACCACTCCAACAACAACATAATTTGCAGCATTGTCCGTTATGACTTGGGCAACATGTTGTGGACCCACCTCCTAAATGAACACATCTAAAAAATCACATAATAACTATGCATCTTTGATATGTGCATATGTATCAACAGATATCATAAACATTGTCCCCTTGGGACAATTAACCAAGAAGTTAATAAGGCTTCTACTCTTTTGATTGGTCCAACCATTTGACATCACAGTGCATCCTGTGTGTGCCGATGATTCCCTAAACTCCCCCAATCTCTTAGTGCAGTCAACCTTTTCATTTTGAAGAATGCGCCCTCTAAAGTCATCATATGAAGGGACTATTACCCACCATTTTGTGGGTAATATCCCTAGGAGATTTTTTTTTCCTCCAAGATGGTCGTCAGTCGGCAGCCAGTAGCCATCAGTTAGCTCACTGTGCCATTTCTCTGTCACCTAAGCCGACCATGTGGTCCCTTGCCCATCTGCCATGATGGTATGTTTGAAGGTGGGCCTCCTAAAGCTAAAGGTATGCCTTGTCATTTTGAAATTGAGAGTTGTAGTTTGCTTATCATGGACACTTCTGGGTATGGATTAATGGGGGGATTCGGTGGAAAGAATGGACTAGGTTTGTTCTTCTGTCCCTTAGCCCCATTTTAGGACTTCACCTTGGATTCTAGTCCCGTGGGATCTCTTTTACTGACCACTTGGTTTTAGGCATGGTATTTCATGGGAAACCTTGATTTTGGTTGTGTGGTCCCGCTCCGTTATCCACTTATGTTACCCCATTTCCATTCATTATTACCCCATCCAACACTTGCCCCACCTAGGTCTAGATTCCTCCATCGAGTCCACATAGGTTTAGCTCACCCCTTCCCCTTTCCCACACCTTGGGCCATGGCTTGGAATGAAGCCCGGAGGTTGATGCGGCTAAAAAGAAAGTCAAAAGCATATATGGCCACATTCAACAGGAAAAGTACCACAAAATGCAAAAGATGGTCAGCACAAAAACATTTAGCATGTGGGCAAAATCCATTACATGAAGCTCTACCCCATCATCATGGCCATCACCCTGGTTCCAACAAGTTCTATGAACCTTCCTCATCATATAGGAACCCATGATTGTCCCAACCCCTAGTGGATAAGGAACCACCCCACCTTAAAGGGGGAATTCACTGCTATATCTTATACATCATGCTCTAGCACCTTGAGCCCTGGGCAGTTAATCTAAGAAAATCATAAAACGACAAAAGTCATATTAAGAAGGGTGGAAAAAAAAAGGCTACGGCACCTCATGTACCATGATTGCTCCCTCCTACACCTTATAAACCCAAGCGTGGTCTTCCATCTTATTAGCTACCCCTATGCCCCAACATGTGACCCAAGGCTGCCCCCTTTCATTCCCTACCTCATTCACCTATTTTCCGCATGCCACCACTTTTTGACATATGTATCTTGACTATATTATCCCCTCTAGAAGCAGAAACCACCTAATAGGGTACTTGGTTAACCCCATTCGGAGTTCAGGAGACATTAGCACACCCGAAGCCTATCATGGAAGGGTAGGCCATTATGAAGTCCCCACCTATGGTCCATGATTAGGTAAGCTCATTTACTCGATTTCTCTAATGACTTGTTGTATTGGAAGCCTAGGGAATGCATTGGATCTTATGCAGGATTGCAGATGGTTTCCATTTGGAGTTTGGTCTCCCTATACGGGGTCCTAATCCTCCAGAGGGCTACATTGGCACATATCGAGTAAGCGTTGAGAGCCATGGGCCTCCATAGCCACAAATTGCACTTCATGGAGCCCCATAGCCATTCTAAGATTGCTCGTGGTTCACTTATTAGACAAGGAGGATGCACCTGATCCATCATGCCCAACTGGCCTGAGATCTACACCACACACTTGCAAATGATCCAGAACTTCTACGATGATGTGGCATCGCCTGCATTGTCATCCTAGCCCTTGAGGGCAACCTACAGGCATCTTCGACTTGTTTGGAGACCCATGAGGACACTTGTGTGCCCCCACAGTCATTTGGAGCACCACATGTTATTACAAGGGGCCAACCCCTTGTCCACTGCTTTTGAGGGTCCTATTCTTCATTATGGCACCCATGGACCTCATCAGGGCTCTTAGAGGGCCCTATGACATGCATAGATTATTATTTGTCCTCTTGATAAGCTTATCTTTTCATTTGTGAGTTAGGTCATTTGCACATTATTTTATTTTTAGGAGCTAATGTAGGCTCATTAGCTAAATTAAACTTCTAATTGGTGTATAAATAGGAGTTAGCTGGATTCATTTGTATCATCACTTGATTTGGGATCTCTTTATCTTTATAGAATTTTGCACTTTTTCCTTGGAGGATTATTTTGGATGATGGATAAATTTTGATGTATGGATTTGGGCTATGTTGCAGGAAACGTGGGGGGGAGGTCCGTTTCCGGCTGGAAACTTGGACGAAACACGGAAACGCGTTTGTTATGGCTGTGAAATGCGTTTCCGGCCGTACCACCACGTTTCCCGAAATGGAAACGTGGCCAGTACGGCCGGAAACGCGTTTCACTGCCGTACAACCCACGTTTCCAAAAAATCTTGTTTTTTTTTAAATTGTTTTTAGGTTATCTAGTGGGTTCTAGAAGCCTGTCTAAACTTATAAAAGATCAGTTTGTCTCATTTTCTCATCACACTATTCAGCAAGTCGTTTCTCTTGGAGACTGGCAGTTGTTTCAGCTAGGGTGTTTTGAGCAGTGAGAAAAGTTGATTTCAACAGCAGGAGAAAGAGATTTCAGCAGCAAGAGAAAGAGATTTCAGCAGCAGCAGATTTGGCTCAGCTACAACCATATTTCTCTTCTCTTTTCTGGCATTTTGGGGTAGTTTCAGCCACAGAAAATTAATTTGGGTAAGCCACATTCATTTTGTTAGTTTTTTCTTACTATTTCTTCAATTTTTCTAGGGTTTATGCAGCCATAAATCTGAAATACGTTTTTTTTTTTTTTATAGATTTGTTTTTTAAATTTATTTTTGTAGCAGATTTGGCTCAACTACAACCGTATTTCTCCTCTTTTCTGGCATTTTAGGGTAGTTTCAGCCACAGAAAATTAATTTGGGTAAGCCACATTCGTTTTGTTAATTTTTTCTTACTATTTCTTCAAATTTTCTAGGGTTTATGCAGCCAGAAATATGAAATACGTTTTTTATTTATAGATTTGTTTTTTAAATTTATTTTTGCAGCAATGGCTTCCAGCCAAAGTGCAGCTGCAAGTTCAAGCCCTAGGGCCAACCCAAGGGCTAAATATTATCCCCTTTGGAGGCATGTGACGAAGCTTCAAAGATATGGAAGTGGTGGCTCATGGGAATGGCAATGCAATCTTTGCAATAATACGTACAAGGGCTCCTACCCAAGAGTGAAGGCACATCTATTGCATGGAGGAGGACAAGGGGTTTCAGGTTGCACAAAAACAGCAGATCCATTGGCAAGGAGGGCATATCAAAGAGAGCAAGATGAGGCGGATGGTAATAAGAGAAGGCATGATGACCTTACTCAAACTCCATCCAACATTGAGCCAAGGATTGTAGCTGAAGCAAGAAAGAGGAGAGTTGGTCACACTGAACAACATGAACAACCAGCACCCAAAAATACCAGAGGCCCAGGGGCATCCCCTTCAGTTCAGGATAGCAGAATTGCTAGATTGGTGAATGTGCAAGCAAGAGAAGAAACTGATTCCAAAGTGGCTAGGTGCATTTATGCATGTGGTATCCCATTCAATGTTGTTCGCTCTCCTTACTGGCAAGATATGATAAGGACAGTTAACAAAGCTCCTCAAGGGTACAAGGGGCCCAACTATGAGAAAATCAGAACCCAGCTTCTCAAAAATGAGAAGGACCTTGTGGAGGAAATTTTAGCTCCAATTCGTTCTTCTTGGAGTAGCTCTGGGGTTACCATAGTCTCAGATGGTTGGACAGATATAAGGCGCAGACCATTGATAAATATCATTGCCACTTCCCCCAAAGGAGCAATGTTTATCAAGGTAGAAGACTGCTCAGGAGAGGTGAAAGATGCACAGTTCGTTGCTGATGTTATTATAAAAGCTATTGAACAAATAGGGTCTAACAAGGTGGTGCAAGTTGTCACGGATAATGCACCGGTTTGCAAAGCTGCAAGTTTAATTATTGAGGGGAGGTATGACCACATCTTTTGGACACCATGCATTGTCCATAATCTGAATCTGATCTTAGAGGAGATCGACAACAAAGTTTCCTGGATAAAGGAACTCACAAGGGATGCAAGGGAGATTATCAAATTCATCACCAACCACCACAACCAGATTCTTCCAGAATTACGCAAAAGGAAGGACTTAGGAAGGTCTCCAATACGATCTGGAAGCTGCCCCTTCCCAACAGTGAATCGGCAGACAACTTCCAAAAGCTCTCCAGATTGGGTACATCACACTTTCGGAACCTATTCAGAGCACCTCAAGAAGTCAACCTGGCAGACATTATTCATGTGGCTGGTCTCTTCCCCCGGTATGTAGGAGCAGAAGAAGCAATCGAACTAAACGCGCCAGTTACTCTAGAGGAACTAGAAGGGATACTAAAGTGGTTCAAAAAGGATAAAAGCCCAAGACCAGATGGGTGGCCTATTGAGTTCTATTCGGCGTTCTATGACTTCATGGCCGTGGACCTCCTCCAAGTCATAAAGGAATGCCGCTCAACAGGATGGATGTACAATGCTATCAATACCACCTTTATAGCCCTCATACCCAAGAATGATTCCCCTGGCTCATTTGATGAATTCCGCCCTATTTCTCTCTGCAATTGTCTCTACAAGATTATTTCGAAGATCATTGCCAAACGTATCAAACCTATTCTTTCCCGATGCATTCTCCCTGAACAATTTGCTTTTCTAGAAGACCACCAAATACATGAAGCGATTGTTCTGCAAAGGAAGCCATACATTCCATCCGAGCTCGTCGTCTGAAAGGCATCATTCTTTAGATAGACCTGGCGAAGGCTTTCGATCGAGTGGACTGAACTTCTATCAAAATGTTGCTTATCCATCTGGGCTTTCCTTTGCCTTTCACTAACTGGATAATGGCATGTATCACCTCTCCCACCTTCAGTCTGCTCATTAATGGCTCCGCCACCCCTTTTTTTCATGTTGAAAGGGGTCTCAGACAGGGATGCCCTCTCTCCCCACTTCTTTTCCTTCTTGTTATGGAAGGACTGAGCAGACTCATCAATTATGAAAAACAGAATGGCAGATTAACAAGTTTAAAGATCACGGAACAGTGTTTCTTAACACACCTCCTATTTGTAGATGATGTAATCATATTTTTGGATGGAAGCATAAGGGACTCGACTGCCTTTGACAAGATTCTTGCCTCTTTCTCCAAGGCAACTAGCATGATGGTCAACCATTCAAAATCAACTATCTCCCAAGTCTTTACATTAGCTCAAGAATCCAAACTGGCAGTACAGTGCTTCCCATATAGTCCTCGTCCATTGGAACAGGGGTTCAAATATATGGGTTACTGGATCAAACCGACGGGACATAAAATTGCGGATTGGATTTGGCTAATCACAAAATTTGAAAATCGGATATCTCACTGGAGCCATCGCTTCCATCAAGAGCAAGGAGGTTAGTTCTCATTAAATCAGTTTTGGAAGCCACTCCTGTCTTCTGGATGGCCTTAGCCTGGATTCCTAGAGGCATCCTCGCTCGCCTCAGGCAAATTTGTTGTAGATATCTCTGGAACGGGAAACAAGACAAAAGAGTTTTTGCTTGGGTCAGTTGGGATAGCATCTCACTGCCAAAGAAGTGGGGAGGATGGGGCTTGAAGAATCTCACTCATTTTGCTCACACTCTGGCCGCGAAATTGGGATGGACTTTGCTCACAAAGCAAAATATTTGGACAACTATCTCGTACCACAAGTACATCTGGCCGCTACACCTCATGGATTGGATCCGATTACTTGGATGGAACAGAACAGGTATATCTATTGTATGGAAAGCGTTATTGTCCTCTCTGCCTCTCATCCGGAGTCACTTAACTTGGAGAATAAAAGACGGATCCAGGGCTCGAATTGGTATGGATCTTTGGGCAGGAGGGGGCGGGAGGTGTTATCTCCCACGCGAGCTTGTCCAAATTTTGGAGCTGCAGAACATTAAAGTCATACCCCACATTGCAGACTAGGGGAATACTTCCATATTTTTGCAAGCATGGAAAACAACAGCACAACTAAACCTACCTCCGGAATGGCATCAGATCTGGAAGGACTTCACTAATGCATTAAGTTTGTCACATATACGTATCAAAGAAGGACCAGACAAACTTATGTGGGATAAGGCAGATCACGGTTTTTATACCCCAAAGGAAGGATACCTAGTTTTGATTGTGAACAAAAAGCCGAAAATTATGCAAAATTGGTGGGCGAACATCTGGAAATTAAAATCCCCTCCCAGAACTAAACTCTTTTCTTGGTGTTTACTCTAGAACAAGATCCCCACTGGGGAAGCACTCATGCACAGATCTGTACATGGCCCCACTTGGTGCATCCTATGTAAACAGCAATCGAAATAGACTACACATCTCTTCCTTGCATGTAAAGTCACTAATCAGATATGGAAGACAGTAACAGAGGAGCTCGGAATTGTGAGTAAATGGGAAAATGAAACCATCTCTACAGCATGGGAGAATTGGTATCAGGCACACTCCGGATCAAATCGTGCGTGCCTTCCCCTTATCATTAGCTGGGCAATTTGGCTGGCGAGAAATAAAATGATATTTGAGAATGGATCGATTCGCTGGCAATCGGTCACCTCCAAAATTATCGTTGCTTACCATGAATTGCCGGCCATCACCCCTCCTCACACCCGCAGACCCACCGACCTAGACCCAATTGATCAATCTATTCCATGGGCCTTCTTCGATGGAGCCGCTCAACTGCATGGATGTGGCGGGGGGTTCTCTCTTAATATAATAGCGAATCATCATTACAAAGTGAAGATGGGCTTAGGCATGGGCACAAACAATTTTGCTGAACTCATATCCATCAGACACCTTATGCATTTTGCATTAAATCATGACTGTAGAGAGTTACAGATATTTGGAGATTCAAACATTATCATTAATTGGATCAATCTGAAATCTAGGTGCCATGCACACACACTCTTAAATATATTGGATGAAGTAATGCATCTCAAAGCACAATTTAACTCCATTATTGTTCGTCATATTTACAGGGAACACAATCACTGTGCTGACAGTTTATCCAAGGAGGCCACGCACCTTCCAGCAGGACAGTGGATAATCAGCGAACAGAGGGGCAATAATCATTATCAATACTTCCACACTGCACAGGCCCTACATAAATCAAGTCTACCCCCGAGTGGACGACCATTGATTTTTTGTTATATTATGTAATGTATATACGCTGTTAAACAAAATTCTAGCGACTTAAGAGCAGCATCCTGCAAGATGCAAGTATATATATTTTGCCCACTATACATACACCTTAAGTGGTGTTTTTTGACATTTTGATACAGCATCATCCTGCGTGGCGATTTTATGGATATGAAAGAGACATGTACAAAAAAGACCATAGACTTTTAAAAGTCACGAAGAATTAGCATATGCTGAACAGCATTTACTACATGTAATTTTTCACCATATAATGAAAGATTACGATTTTTCCTTGTAAAAAAAACAACAACAAAAAACCAATGGCATGGGATATAAATGCATTTAAAAATTGGGAAAAAATAAAATAAACAACTGATGCCTAATGTAACCCTTAGGGGAATTGGCCAAAAATTTTGGTCAATGCCCAAACTAATAGCAGTCAATGCAAATCAAATGCAATATAGCATGCCTTGTAGTAGGTGTAATAAGTGCGCGAATGGTGAAGTCAACTTGCAATAACACAAATGTGCCATGTACTAAATGCTTAGAAGGCTTGATACAAAAAAATTCTCACAAAAAATCTTGGCTAAACATTGCAACAAGAGCTCTATGAAGGCAGTGTCTTTGTCCTACTCTATCTGCTCATGTAATGTGCAAGAGGCAAAGAGGTACACTGAAAGCTCATGTGACACAAGGGGTTGAAACTTCTAAAACAACTTAGTATTTGAATGAGCAATGCAAACATTGGTGTTTCTAACATAACTTTGTTGAATGACATGGAGGTATTGTCCCAATGTTTGTTGGATTGATTATTTAAGCATAAGTTGTGCACAATTGTCTTATTAATGATCTCAATATGTTCGTCAGTCTAAGACTAAAAAACATAGGGAGAGAAGCAACCTGAAATGTATCCAAATTTGTCGGGAGATTAGAATTGCTGCTTTTGGTGCATCATTGTTATTGTTGTAGGGAATCTAGACAACCATGTTGGAAAAAACAACACACTATTATGAAGATGTAATCATGTTTATGTTCGTAGACTTTCCAGCAATGAAATTCATTGAACTAGATTCCGATGGTTAAGAAGGCACTGGTCGATGCTAACACATGCCAAGATTTTGATTGGAAGGTACAGACAGGCTACAATGAGAGCACTGATATATATATATATAATCATTAATATTCTTTAGCATGATTGGGAAATATGCTGCAGAAGGAATTGAAGAGCCTCATCGATTGAAAGGTGTCTTCCAAGGAGAAGAAATGAGATTCTTTGAATAGTTTATTTAGCACCAACTAACACACATGACTAATTACAATTGTACAATAACTTATTGAAGAGTATAATTCAGGAAAGGTAAATTCTGCATAATGAGTACAAAATATGGATAAGTAGGATAAACCAATTTTTAGTCATCATAATTACTGCATATGATGTCTAATCTGCTAACAAGTATCCATACGGGGATGGCTGAGAAGGTATAGACTTTATTATCTCGTCTTTGGATCCATTCTGTTATTAGATAATGATGTAATTATTGTAGACATTATGCCTGTTCTGTATGGCTATGTTTTTGAATTGCAGAATTTCAATGGTTGATAGTTTGTATGTAGAATATTTTCCTTTTCCAAGGAAGAAGTACCACCAACGTTTACTTGTTTAAACTATGACAAAATATTCCTTATCATAGGAAGCATAACCTAGCTTGGCATGGAACAGAGCTTCAAAGTGACAAACCATAGGATGTTCTCCCTATTTAAGAACAATACCTATGGAAAATTATGAGGAATTTGTCTATTAATCCAAATGGTTTTTGAACGTCAGAGTGCAAGTGCCTCTGAGTATTGGATGTCTTTGAGATACTAAAAATATTTTTCAGCTCAACCACTATTGGAATTATTTGCTTAAGAGGATGAAAAGTAGAAGACTAGTGGTTATTGAATATCACATAGAAGTTGATGTGTCCTGACTCCTAAGAAATTCTTTACGTCATTTCTATTAGTGGACGTAGGCTGCTGTTTGAGCAGTTGATTTTCTCAGGATCTACATGTATGCCCTTAGAGCCAATTAGAAATCCAAGGTATGAGATGGAATCTTGTTGAAAAAAACACGTTTTAAATTTGTTTTTTGAGTAGGAATTGTGATAGATGAATCATGAGACTGATTCAACACAGTCTTAGTTCTGCAAATGATCCTTCCATGTTGGTTTGTAAACCAAGATGTCATCAAAGTGTGCTGACAAAGTTCTCAAGAGTGTGCTGACAAAGTTCTCAAGGTAAGGTCTGAAGATGAAGATGGTTATATATATAAAGATGGAAGAAGCATTAGTGACAATGAAGGGCATGACTAGCCACTTGAAGAGCTCAATCATAATTTTGAAGGTTGTTTTCCAACCGCCACTAGTTTCCATGCAAACTTGATGGTTGCTTATGGCCTAGTCAGTTATATTAAGTGGTTGACCTCTTGCAGCTAATCAATAAGCTTATCAATCCAGGAAAGAGGTCAACTACTTTTAACTGTGATTATTTTGAATGCATCCTTGTTTTTACATAACCACCACTCATCCCCATCTTTTGTAACTAGTGAATTTGGGGATGCCTAAGGAGAAGTGTTGCATTGAATCTTACCCAAATTGATTAGTTGTGCAACTTGTTTCTATAAACCAATGCTCTCCATGAAGTCAGTTTAATAGAGAGATTGATTAGGTAGTGAAGACTCAAAAATGGGTTCAATAGAATGTTGAATGGCCTACATGCGAGGAGGGCCCTAAGGTTTCTCGAAGACATTAGAGTAAGTATATACATTTTACTTCATTGCCTTTGATGGAAGGTGTTGGGTAAAATTAATAGTGATTAAGATACTATAATTATCGATCCGGGACGTAAACTTGTGAACTGTGAACAGTTTGTGTAGGAAACGGAATCAGATCTAAAAACCTAAACAAAACTTTACAAATCAACTAGCAATTAAAATTAAATAACAAACTGGCTTAAAATGCAATAAGAAGTGAAACCTGACAAGGGGTAATCACCAAGTCACTTCAACCTAACCTGACTGCTATATCAGACCTGAAAAGGATCAAAGCGACAGAAGTGATTCAGAAATGAATGTAAGCATAGAACTCTACCTAGGAAGCTTGTTACTAGTTGCATTTAGAGACTCTAGCCCCTGTGCAGCAGTATCACTTGCTGGAGTTCTTGACTAGTTCACTATTCCCTTGCACAAGGTAGATTTTTTCTCTAGTCAACCCCACTATAAGCCTTCCAACACCAGTCAAGTGTGGTTGTATGGGGGATGGCCAATTCCTTTGAGAGAACAACAGTTCTTGGCTTCACTTGTCAAATTGCTCCCAAGTAACCTAAAACACACAAGCTTTCAAAAAGAAGGAATAATTTCGACAACTGTGCAAAGAACACATACAAACAACACAAACCCTAATCTATGCTTGAATTGTCCTAATTTATGCAAACCCTAATTCATGCACTAACCACAAAACCCTAATTAATCTACACAAACCCTAATTTTATCTCTGCAACCTTAATTCACATAAAAAAATGCAATCCTAGTTCATGTATTAGTGTTGCAAGCCTAATTCCAGCTGTGATGACTTTAGCCCTAAACTACAAGGTAAACCCTAATGCTCATGCATAAAGGCAATTACTTTGAGTTTGCACTCCAGCACTGGTATAACAATAAATGGAACAAATTCTACCGCAGGTTTTAAATTGACATTGCCAATTAACAACTTCAGAGCACTCTTGTAAATATTATCATCAATACAACCTCCAAAATAGGACAGAATTATAGGGGTTTTTATGAATTTTTATGGAAGGACCTCTGTGCTGTGACCTTTAAAAAACTATCAACGTACAACACATTCCAACAGTCTTATCAGTTTATGGAGAAGGCAATCTAATACAATTGGATTAGTTCTGTCAATGAGTAAATAGCGCTGAAATTACAACATAAATTTGGCAATAACGTGAGAGTGCAAGAGCTCATATAAAGGTTGTTTTAAATGACAAGCTCACCATACTCGTGGGTTGGCCGTTGATATGTTACTGCTCTGTTCTAGGGCTTCCAAAATGGGCACAATTTATATTGACAATGTGGAAGAATGCAGAGAAAAGTAAAGGGCTTTATACCCTATCCCTAAACAGCGTTATACCCAAAACAGAGATACCTATATAGATCAAATTTCCAGCGCTAGTACCACAGTACTCAGTGTTAAATATGTAACAATATGAACTCGGAATTTTAACAATAAGCTACTTGCAATGACACCTTTAAGAGTTTGATTGGTAATTCAACAACATTTCCATAAATGATGACAGCTAGTTATGCGTTTAATTAAGAAAAATGACAGTTCAAAACCAGCTCAGCAATACTGCAATTTGTTTGGAGTTCAGTAGGGTTTGTATTGTTAAAAGAAGTCACCACAATCCTTGAATGGAAACTACTTAACATATGCCATATACAAAGATCATTAATCATTCATCGAAGAGCATTAATAATGAAATTAAATCTTGGCTACAAGAAACACCTGAACTATCCTATTCAATGAGATCTCATTCAAACCAAAAACAAAATAAATCATTGAAGAGGATACAGTGCTTCTCCACTCGAATGGTGGGCCCTTGCCAATCCAGATGGAGAAGCCTACGAAGTTACGATCACACCCGGAGGTACCAGCACTTCAACAAGATAATTTCATTAACTTAAGAGAATAGTTGCACAGTCACTTCAAAATACTGCCATAAAACAGAGTATATAAGTCTTGCACAAATTCAGAAGTAATGCAATCTCGCTCCAAGCTTAACACAATTAGTTTTTCACAGGGTTTGTGAGACATAATATATAGAATGCTACTATTTGTTGACACCTAATCATCAAGATTGGGTGGATAAATATAATTGATGTAAATAAATAAAAAGAAATATGAACAGTCATCGGGAGATGAAGTGAACAGTCTCCCTCATGTATATAATAAAGACCAACCTGAAGGAATAACATATGAATTGATTTGGTGGAGTTACTACCTAGCCTGACATGGTATCAGAGCCAGCTCCCGAAATTAGCTTTTGTGTAACTCCTAGTGTCAGTTTCCTGCCTATATTCTGCCCAGTTGCCTAAAGCCTGCTCCAGGCAATGTCATATATGTTTTAAAATCTGCGCAATCTGTCATATGAGTTTTAAAATTTGGCGCAGTTGATGTTTCTGTTGTAGTGGCCTTCCTCCATGAGTCCATATGTTGCTGCTCTTTCCCCACCTTCCATACGCTGCAGCTCCATACTTTGCAGCTCCATTGTTGCTCTCGGTTTCAAAGCTCATCTCTATTGTGGAAGCCGAATAGAGCTGTAATACTTTTTCACAGCGTGACACCTCGAGAAGATCTTGCAAGTCATACAAACTTTGAGTCGTTGAAATATCAAAGGGGGAATTCGGAACATTGAAGTGATTATCCTTTATCAAAAGTTGAGCTAATGTTGATATTTTAGCATAATTGGAAGAGCGTTTCGTGTATCTGGAATCCAGGATTTCTGAAATGGAGATTGAATCGAAGAACATGATCTCCAGGATACGCACAAGCATTGAAAATAATGATGGCAATTAAGCCCCTTTATGCTTCAGCTACTGGCTTCTTCCTTTGAATTTTTGTTGTAGAACAACTTGGGTGGCTATTCGTCACATTGTTAAGAATCTCTTTAGAAGACTGTTGATTTCGTGTGGAAGGATATGAAATTGGGGATAATGGACGAGGCCTACCTGATTGTTGATCTTTGAGGGCTCTACTGTTGACATGATATTATTCATTGTTTTCCAAAAGAAGCATTAGAATATCTGTGTAGCTTGTTTCTTGGTTTTCATAAGAATTCAAAATATTGCTACTACAGTGCATTTTTTTCCATCAAAAGCAAAAGTTATTTTTACAGTATGCATTCAATCATATCTATTGTGGGAATGGTTCTCACTAGCAAGGAAAACTATCCTGAGTGGTCCCGGATAATAAAACACACCCTCATTTTCAATGAGTTGTGGAAAGGAGTGTGTATTGGAGACGGAGACAAAGAGCCAGAATAGCCTACCTCAGATAAAGAACTCGCCATTTGGGAAAATAAGAACAGCACAGCCTATGCATTAATTGCAGCATCTGTAAGTGAAGAAGTGAGTCGCCATATTCCGTCATTTTCAACTGCTTTCGAAGCCTTACAAAAGCTTAAAGAACTCTATGACTCACATTCTGCACTTGAAGTTGTTCAACTCATGATTAAACTCTTCACCCTTGAATTGCAAAATAATGATCCTCTTGCTCTTGCATTCGAAGTAAAATCTATAAAGCATGATATCAAAGCCACTAAGGTCAAATTGGATATTCCTCTTATCGCTTTTCTCAAGGCACTGTATCCTACTTACTCTAATTATCTTGAGTCATTGCAAGCAAATGGAAATCTCAAAGATATTACCTTTGACTCTCTTGTGAAAAAATTTGTTGAAAGAGAGAAAGCTTTTGGAAAGAAGACATCCCATGAATCTTCTGAAAAGGTTGTGTGCCTTGCTCATAAAGAAAAGCATCCTGTTCAAGATTCTTCCAAAGGAAGAGGTGATCGAAGAGGAAGAGGAAGATATTTCAGAGGCAGGAGGGGCAGAAACTCTCAAGGAGAAAAGGAAAATTTGCACTGCATACGCTACAAAAGAAATGGATCACATGATGCCTACCTCTACATGCAAGTTATCATGGGACAAAATTGAGCAGCAAAGAAACCAACAAAAAGGTAAAAATAATGACACAGACAAAGGTAAAGCACCTGAATCCGCTCACTATGTTGTGGCACAATATAATATTGGAGTAAATGAAGATTTATTTAATGTTTCACTTGTTTCTTGGAAAAATGATTGGTTGTTTGATTCAGGAGCAACTTGCCACATGACTCATAGAAAATATTTTTTTGAAGAATTTGCTGACAATGTTGATGGAGCAGTATACTTTGCAGACCAATCAAAAATCAAGCCATCAGGGCTTGGCACAATCAGCCTTAAATTGTCTAGTCTTCCAGACTTTCTTCTGCATCATGTTCTATATCTCCCACAGCTGAAGAGAAACTTGTTGTCCTTGGTCCACATCCGCCAGCAAGGTCACTCCATTCATATGTTTGATGGCAAGCTTGAGGTGAGAAAAGCATCTAACCACTCACTTGTCATGAGGGGAATAGAAGAAGAAAGGCTTCTCAAGCTGCAAGGTACCTCTGCTCCTGCACAACATTTCTCACACAATTCTCATTATGAAGAAGGTACACTTACATCAAGTTTTTTATGGCATGCTAGATTTGGACATTTGAACTATGATAGCCTCCGCTTGTTGAAGAAAAATGGTGTTGTTGGTTTGCCTACAATTCTTAGGAAATTTAAACAATGTGATGCTTGCATTCTAGGAAAGCTTAGCAAACAGTCTTTTCATGATTCACATTCACGAGCACATAGAAAACTTGAACTCATTCATTTAGATTTATGTGGTCCAATGCCTGTTCCTTCTGCAAATGGAAATAAATATATGATAACATTTATTGATGACTACACCAGAATGTGTTGGGTTTATTTATTGAAGAACAAATCTGATACTTTTCAAACATTCAAGAACTTTCATAAATGGAT
>APFE031104689.1:25523-61524 GCA_000404065.3 Pinus taeda
AGAGAGAGAGAGATGAGGGAGAGAGATGGAGTGTGGTGGAAGGGAAAGGAAGAGAGAGAGGACTTTAGAGGGAGGGAGAGAGAGAAAGATGGAGTTGGAGGGTCAGAGAGATGGAGGTAAGAAGAAATACATATCAAGAGGGAAAGGTGGAGAGAGAGAGAGAAAGGGAGATGGAGTGACAAGGGAGATGGATAGAGAGGGAGAGAGGAGAGTAAGAGGGAAGAGACATATAAGGGTAGATAGAGGGAGAGAAGGGGAAGAGAGAGGTAGAAGGAGAGGGAGGGAGATATATACAGATACGGAGAAACAATGAGTATGTTTGCGGGGTGATATAGAGATATAAGAAGGAGAAACAGGGGGAGAAAGCAAAGAAGAGAGAGATAGAGGAAGGCAGGGAGAGATAGATAGATATGAAGAGAGAGAGAGAGAGAGAGAGAGAGAGAGAGAGAGAGAATGTGTGTGTGTCTTGGGGGGTGAGATAAAGAGACAAATAAGGAGAGATGGAGGGAGATATCAATATAGACGGAGTGGGGAGAGAAAGGGAAGAAATATTTTTGCATTAGATGCAATTATTTTAGTTTATAGATGTTGATTTCTAATCCTGTTTAATTTCTTGCATTAAATATATCGAATTTTGTGTAGATGTTGATTTTTATTTTTTTTATTGCTTTCATTAGATGCATTAATTTCATTAAAGGTTTTAATTTCTAATCTTGTTTGATTGAGCTTGCATTAGATGCATTGATTTAAGTGTAGATTTTAATTATTAATCCTATTTGATTGCTAGCACTAGATGCATTGATTGTGATATAGATGTTGATTTATAATCCTATTTGATTGTCTGTAGCATTAGATACATTGATTTCGGTGTAGATGTTTATTTCTAATCCTATTTTGTTGTTTGCATTAGATGTATTTATTTTAGTGTACATGATTTCTCATCCTACTTGATTACTTGCATTAGATTCATTTATTTCAGTGAAGATGTTGATTTCTAATTTGATGTTATTAGATATATGTTGTACATTAATTTCAAGGTAATTAGTTTAAAATTTTGCATTGATTTCAATGTAAGTAAAAAAAAAATTTCGACAACGTTCATTATGACTAAGCTTTTGTAGATAACCTCAAACAAAATCAAATCAAATCAAACTTGTATATGTAAATTTTACGTCTCCACATCTTTTAAAATTGAATATAACTTGTTTTAATCATATTTAAGTTTTTAAAAATTGAATAAAACTTATTTCAATCATAAGGAATTGATTGAAATACTTCGATAACCACTTGTGAATTTAGGAAAGTTGATAACATTATATAAAATTATATAAATGTTGCCATATATTGTTTTTTGACATATATATTAAATTTCAATACGATTGACTTATATCATGTTATGACTAATCTCTTGTAGATAGTCTCAAAAGAAATAATGTTGAGTAAAACCTATTTGTTGTTTACATGACATCTTTTAAAATTGAATAAAACTTATTTCAATCATATTTGTGTTTTTTAATTGAACCTTGAGATAATAGGATGATTGAAATACTTAAAAAAGTTGTCTATGCAATGGTATATGGGTGGGTCACAAAAAAATTGATATATATATATATATTTTATTAGGATGACTTTATAATTCCAATAATTTATTTTTGAAATTGAATTATAATAACATACATGTTGATTGCACTAAAAGACACTTCAGAAAGCCAATATGAAGCATGATTGTAATTTTTTCCATGCTCAATATTAAATTGATATATGATATATTTTAGTCCGTTTTAAGTATCAATATGACTTGCATCATAACTTAAGATTGTACTTATTTTCTTAGCATATGAAAGTGGAAATCAAAATTGTTATATTCTTACTAATAAAAGTTATAATATATAGAAAAAAAATATTAAATCAGTGAAATAATTTTAAGAGATCCATAAACTACAAAAATGAATGAGCATCCATAAACAAGATTAATACAAATCCATAAACTGAAATATTGAATACATGAATCAATAAACTATCCATATGAAAATATATACAAATTAAAAATATCACACGAACTTCCATAAACTGGAATAATAAGCATGAATACACTGAAATAATGTCCATGCACATCCATAAACTGTCCATGTATGAAAATACACAAAATCTATATCACATGTGAATATTCCCTATGAAATGAGCCCGAAAATATACAAACTATCCACTGTAAGTATCACCAGAACTCCTATGTGAGTTTCATTGCACAAAGTAAGTATCCTTAAGTTGTTACTACAATATAACACATTCAAATTCAAATTTATTAAATCATTATTTGTACAAAATAAATAATAAGGAAATAAATGATTTTGAACCACATTTTTAATCACATATACATGAATCTACTAACCTCAGTCAAGTCCAAATGCAAGTCAAATAGGATGGGGATTTGATGAATCTAGGTTTGGTGCCCTCCTTCCTTTGGTTCAATGATTGGGGCTTGCATTGATGGAACTGCATCACTAGTGACTCTAAACCCAACATCCTACTAATATGTACACATAAAAGTGACATCAACAACACTCTCCATATGAGCCTCTATACACAATGGAAAGAAAAAATTATAATTAGTTTACAAATTAATTAGCATATATGTATAACTTAAAAAAATAAATAAATAATGTTGAAACCTTAGGAATAAAAACATTTACCTCAACTACTGGTCCATGTGGTTGTACATAGTGACTCTCCTCCACATTAGTGTTATGAGGTGGATTTGGAGGTGGTGTTAGAGGTGGAGGTGGAGGAGAATCCATGGAAAAATTCTTTGGTCGAGGATGGTATGGCTAATCAACTACCCCTCAGATGACCTCATAAGCTCATCCATGTAGTTGGTATGTGTCTACATGTTATCATGAACTTATTAATATAAATGCAATATAATATGAACTAGAAATTAATATAAATAATTATGCAAAATTTGATAATAAGAGTCAACTTTTTTGTATATATATGTACATGTTCAATGCCACGCGGGACGTGCACCCTCCAAGTCTCACGATTGACATCACAATATATACATGCATATGTCAAAACATAGTCAATGAGTATAAATTCGCTATAAATGCATCATAATATAAGGGAACTGGCTGGTCACAAGGAAATGGTGTTGGTCTCCTAATCTTTGCATGCAAGGCAACACCCACATTGGCCATAGGCATTCACATGTTGTCTGCAATAGTCTCGCTGATCTCACCACAGAGCTATGACAACTCCTCTAGCTCTGTGGAGCTTTGAGATTACAGTGGAAAGAATCTCAGAGGTGGTGGTACATGCCCAAGGTCCCTATGCACCCCCTAGTTCTCATAGGTACATCCCAAGTTAGGTCCATAATAATAAGATCTAATATCAGTGTAAACCAGCCTCATATGAAACACGAACTCTGCATATAAATGCTTCGAAAAATAAATGGTGACCTAGTCATGGTAGGGGAACTAGCCCCGAGCTCCAATGAATCTATCATATAGAAAAGTGGTTTCATCGACATTCCTAAATATTTCAGTGGAATTGAACCTCTATGTCTAGCAGGGAGATCCAAAGGGATGTCAACCAACTCCCTACAAACTTCAATGTACTTGGTGGCCTCTTTCACCACCTCCCAAGTATCTGTGGATCTAACCTCATGCCTCATAATCCTCTATATGGACTGTAGGAGGTGGCTTTGTGGGTCAGACCTCTAGTATGTCTAATCAATCTATTAATGTTATCAAGCATCAAATACAAACTACGAAGACTCGATGAATTAGCATGGATGTTACGTATCTCTTGTGTGATCCATGTATGACGTGTCATAACATCCTCCAATGTGATATTATTTGTAGCATTGTCCCATAAAGGGATTGATGCTGCACTTTGATCCTCAGATTCAACCTACTGAGGGCCTACAAATAATAAGCATAATTTAACATATATAATTAACAAACTAGAAGCATAACAATATATACATTAAATTCAAACACGTCATTTGAAGACAATTCAAAAATTAAAGACAATTTTGAGACATAAACACATTATTTTTAAAGAGGATTTAAAAATGTAGGAGGTGTACCTCAAATAGGTGAAGAAGGTCCACTAGTAGTAGCATTATCATCAACAGAGATAGAAACACTACCTCTGACACTCCAACTCGCGTCGGAGACAGGATCTATGAGTGGAACTTGCACTCTAGGTAGGATACGTGATCTATCACAAGCCCAACCACATATAACAGAACCCCTCGCACTACTATGACTTGCAGTTGGGGCACGCATATGGGATGCCTCAACATAATACATATAATACATATAAACTAATCCAAGAAAAAAATGGTGACTAAAGTATTACTTATAACACAAAACTATTACATATATATATATATATATATATATATATATATATTCCAAGAAGAAAATGTTGACTTGGAAAGAATGTTGACCAAAACACCATTTCTAAACTCAAACATAATAATCTAGTCCAAAGTCCTAAAATTTAGAGTCCACTTTTTGATAATCAACCAAAGTATTGAGTTCCATGTAAATAAAATCGAAAGAAGTGATCAAATCTACCTTCACACTTCTTCTCGTTTTTAAACAATGCATTTTATTCATAGCACATAAATATGTAAATATATATATAAATAATTGAAATAAGCCTATTTACAAAACTAATAAAATTTCATGTCAACCAAATACTCCAATACACTTTGAGTTCTTAATGTTTGACTTTGACACATCACATGTACTAGGTGCAAGCACATTAAGACAATGTTTCTTGTACAACACACTACATAATGAAACAATATGGTACAAATTAGAAAAGAGTCTAAATGCTTTTATTCACTAGACCAACTTCACTTTTCAAGATGTACTTAATGTATCTATCAATAATGCATTGTTGAAACATGAACTTTGATAAATAGTTATATAATTTTATATATTTATATGTTAAATGATATATGTGTGTGTGTGTGTGTGTTTTATGTTATTAATTAAATATTAGCATATTAATGTAATAGTTATATTATGTTATAGTTATCCACATAAGTTACACTAATATGTTATTTATGTTTGCATAGTATATATATATAGAATATATATAAATATATATGTTATAATAATTAAATAAATATTAGTTATATAATTATTTATGTGTGTTGTAAGTGTTAAATAATTTATCTAGTTAAAATGAAATAAGTTATTCAGTTATAATATATAATTAAATATATATAAAATAGTAAAGGTTGGAATATAGTAAATATGTTTATATTTATTAATATTAATTTATATATAGCTAACAAATTTTCTTTTTTAGATTTTAACTTAAAAATTATTATTATATTTTAAACTAGAATTGTACTATATTTAATAGAAAACAATATTTAAAATTAAATAATAAAATAAATAAATTTCTTATTGATAAATAGACGTTCACCAAGCAACCAATCATCATTGTCAACCAACTCCTAATTACTTGCTTTATTGGTTATAGTTTCATTGTTTTCTGTTTCGAAGTTTTTTTTATATATTTTTGGTCTAATATGTTAGAAATTTAAAATGCATTTTAAATAACAAAAAATAAAAATAAAAATTGAAAATTTATTTCACAAGATTCCTAAAGAAAAACATTAAAACCTAAAATAATTAGAAATAAAAGTTTTTAACATTAAAAATCAGATAATATGCATGCGATAAACAAAACATTCAAGTAAGAAATATATTTAAAACCTAAATTATTATAGTCTTTTTTACGGTTTTGAATTTTTTTCGAGGTTATTTTGAAGGAATTTTTTTTATAGGTTTTTGTGGTTTTCTAGGTTGTTTTGAAAGGCTTTTTTAATCTTTTTTGTGGTTTTCTATGTTTTTTTATTTTCTATGTTTTTTTGTATTTTATAAAAAATAAAAAGGACACAAAGGATAGAATACCTACCTTTGTTTAAGCTTCTATGACATTGGCGGGGTCGTTGGTGATATTGGTTTGAAGGCTCCATGCTTCAATTGCTCGATCGAGCTCCAATGCTCTCAATCGAGCTACCTAAGCACTCTCATTTGAGCTCTCAAATGTCCCATAGACTGTGAAAACTGTGTGCACATACCTCGGGCGGGATATTTAATAAAAAAATGACTCAATTGAGTCATAGAGTTTGATCAAGGGTTTTTTTTTAGCCATCAATCGAGTTAGTTTTTTAGTGCCCAATGAACTCGATCGAGTCATCTTTTTTTCCACTTAAACACACCTTCTCTTGCCAAAATGTGTAACCCGGGTCCATTCTTTCACACAAAAACTATTTTTTGCTAATGGAGTAGTCAGTATTAATGCCATTGGTGAAGAAGGGATCAATTTTCTTGTTCTATCATAAGCCCTTAACAAGAGAAGAATTTACTTAAAGTATGAGAGAAAATTATGATTTGAAATTGATAGGAAAAGGATATCCTTCTCCTTTACCAGCAAAAGACACTTGAGATACAATTATATATAATATATATATATATATATTATATATATATATATATATATATATAGATATATAATATATATATATATATATTATATATATATATATATATATATAATATATATAATATTATATAATAATATATATATATATATATAATATATAGATATATATATAATATATATATATATATATATATATATATATAAAATATATATATATATAGATATAATATATATATATATATATATATATCTATTATATATAAATATATATATATATATATATATTATATATATATATATAATCAATTAAAATATAGGCAAAGTTATGAAAACTAGCATTATTGGCATATACTATGCAGAAATCCGGGTTGAAAACCAAAATCTTTTGGAAACTTAGATTTTCCTTTTCCTTTCCTTTGCTCCCTTTTCTGTTTTCCCCTTTCTTCTTTGCAAATAATTTTTTAGGAACAAACTAATTAGTTTGAAGAATTTGTTTCTCTTTTAAAAAGTGAACTTATCAGCATTTATCAACATCATCAGTGATTAAAGTATTATCATCAACCTTAGCAATAGAAAGTACTATGAAGAATTAAAAGCAAATTTTGAAGATTGCTAACATTTCATAGATGATTCATTGTAAAATTACTTTGGACCCACAAGCAAAGCAAGATCGAAGCACAAAAGTGAGGTAATACAAAAAGGAAACATTATGAATAGTCAATCAATTTTATTAAATTATAAACTCTATATATTTGAGTATATGGGTTATAAATGAGAATTTAAAAGACTCTCCTGTATATTAATGATGATACATTGTGGGGCATGGAATCCCCCCCCGCTAAGCATGTTTTGGGGCTCAAAGCCCATGTTTTGGTCAACGGTTTTGTAAGACTCCACGAATTGAGAGTGCGGAGCGCAAAGTAGAGGTTAAGTCATAAGGTTGTCCGCCCTAAAGTAATGTAATGCAATGTAAAGTCATGTCGGCCTACCCATGGTCCAAAGACCATGGGATTGTATAAATAGAGCGAGGCTCTAAGTTGTAAACATAGTTAAGAGCTGAGGAATAAAAGAATAGCACGAATGGCTCGAGCTTAGAATAGCATTCTAAGTGTATTAGGTCATAGTTGTAGGAAGAGGCTCTATAGTTGAGTGAACAGAGGCCTAATAGAGTCCATAGTTGAGTGCGCGGACCCCTGCAGCTGAGTGCGCAGGGCAGTGTCGAGTCTGTAATCGGGATTGAAGATTAATAAAGAGAAGTTGATTCTTATTTCTGTGTATTTTTTGTACATTGCCTTCTTTATGTTTATGTTGGTTTATTTATCACGAGCACTGATATGATTGCTGAATATGTCGTAATAATCATTATTCTTGCATAAACAAGTTAAGTAAATGGATAATAACAAATTAAATAGCAAGTAACTTGGGTATTATACTGGTTGCACCTCGAATAGGGCCACACGAAAGTAGCACCGTAGGTTGTGAAGGGATAGCAAGTGCATGTAGCGATGGGTCAGACCACAGACCTCCAGAAGCCCATCAAACATCCATAGGGTGCAAAAACCTAGTTCTAGCACCCTCCCATACTACTTTGAGTGAGACCTTAGTCTGCGCTCCGCGAACTGTTGTCGAAAGGGCCAATAGTACCAAGATTTTCTTGGCTACATCACCTCTGAACCTGGGTCAGGCCCATACAGGCCAACAAATGGTTCTGTTGCCGGGACAAGAATCTGCATAAAGGATGTCTGATGTCATGCCACTGGAAACCCACAAAGAAAGAAATTGAAGACTGGTTGGACAAGAATATTCACAAGTTCACAGCGTAGGAGAACAGAAATCCACGAGTATCTAAGTAACAGTGGTTGGAGCACTACTTGTATACAGAAGTCCATGAAAGTTTCTTTACATCCTTTCCTTCTGAGCTGTATGAGTGGATCACGAAGTTAGCAGACAGCCAAGGAAGGTGTAGGCTCGACAAACCATTAGTGTGGACTCCGAAATTAGTGCGCAGACTAGAAGAATCAGAAGATAAGATAGCGCGAGCTGTGGACCATTGGCTTGATCGAATAATAGGAGAACCTATCACTAAGTTCATGGTCGACACAACCGTCAGCTACAGTGAGGTGAAACGACATTTTCTCAAGGGACTTCGAGGTAAGTATATTAAATCTTGAAACACTTGGATTAAGATGTTATTGTATGAAAATCAAGTTCTGCGAATAAATTGATGTTTGGGACTACGCGAAGCAGGAAGATCTATAGAAGTGGAAGTAGTGAAGAGTTGGAAATTAGTCCCTTAATTCCACCCTCGTGGGAAATCCAAGAAGAGCATGCAAAAGTTTCTCTAAGAAGCGTGGTTAGTCTGATAAGGCAACACATTCCGTGTTTACCACCTCCACCCACACCGCCACCTGTCTCACCCTCCTCACCTCCATCTCCACCCACCCCACGTCCGCCACCACCACAGTTCAATATGTTGATTGCGATCACACTACCAGTATTCAGAGGAGTGGGAAATGAAGATCTGGACCAATTCTGGTTTATGGTAAGAGCAGTATGGGAAGTACAAGGCATTGTGGATGATAATATTAAAAATGCTATATTGGTGAGCATGCTGCAAGATCACATATTAACGTGGTATATCAAGCATTCTAATGACCACCCGAACATAGGGATTACTGAGATCCAGGCCAAGCTGAACAAGGACTTTAGCAGGCCAAAATCAGAAACACAAACAATCATCTAGTTTAAGGATATCGTGATGCTCCTTGGCGAGACCCCCTGGGATCTAGATCAAAGGCTGAAGAGTACGATTAGAAAAGCCAATATGAAATTTACATATGGACAACATCATGCATGGTTTGTAGCATCTCTGACACCGCACTTAAGGATGATGATGCCACAACAAAAAATTTCCACCTAGGCCGAAGAGTTGGAGATGGCAATGAGATTGCATGAGACCCCTATACAAGACCCTGGGTTAGGAGTCCAAAAAATCCATGCGCAACTGCAAAATTTATGTCTGGAAATGCAAAGTTTGAAACAGGATAGGACACCTCAACCAGAGGTGCATGAGGAAGTATGGTGCATAAAATGCAAAGGCCAAGGGAATGACAAGGACCATTATCCAGTGTTTGTGAACTACTTGGAAAGAGGAGGGCCAATGTCGTTAAGCCCTGAGCCACAGGTTGGGCCGAGTGCAGCGTCTACATTATGGTGCGCGATCTACTGGATAGGAGGAAAACACACCACGGATAATTGTCATTTGTTGCATAAGTATACGCAGACATCATAGCAATTGTTTTATAATTTCTGCAAGTTTGTAGGCCATGAAGAGTGCACCTACTGAAGCTATGAACTAATGATAGATCGAACTCCTGCCTACAGGGTGCAGACCGAAGCGTCAGCCCTCGACCCAAATGTAGGGATGGTGCGAGCTGGGTTTCAGGGGCACAGTCGGGGTCAAGGTGGAATGGGGCTAGGAAGGGGTCGCGGACAAATAATTTGTTACATTTGTGGAGGGCCGGGGCATTATGCTCATGATTGTACATACCCGACAAGAATATCGTACTGGTACTATACTTAGTTTGATCATGAGGCAGAAGACTACCCTTTGCTGAGAGCAAGGATGTACGAAAAGGGGGTACTCCAGCCCCCTCCAACTCAGAATTTACAGATGATGAGGTCTGAGCCACGTGAAGAAGACCCGAATGTAAACATGATGCTCAAGAGAGGTATGACCGTGGGAGATGATAAAGGGAAGAAACCAGAACAAAGTGCGTGGGTTCGCAAGGCTCCTACAAAGGAACCGGAGTTTGATTTAGAACGCATGAAGGAGACATTCATGGAAGCTAAGAAGAGCTTCACGAAGGCCTCCACTTTAGGTAGTAAGGATCAACTAGAACCATGGATGGATCCTTCAATGCTCACTACCTTCCTGGAAACATGCATGAAACTGCTATGTGACAACAATGTAGTTAAAGGACTACAAGAACTGATCACTAGGTGTGCGGGGTCAGGAGAACCACGTGTGGTCCGGAAACTTGCAAAGCATGCATTGCACATAGGAAGGGAAATGAAGTTGATTGTGCAAATAGGTGAGTATGAAATGGATCAGGTAATCCTGGATCTAGGTTCGGACGTGAATGTACTTCCAAAGAAAACATGGGAATGCATCAGAAGACTCACATTATAATGGTCCCCTATTTAGTTATAAATGGAAAACCAATAGAATATTTTGCCCATGGGAAGATTGCAACAGGTAACAGTTGATATTGAAGGTGTCAGCGCACAGGTGGATTTTGAAGTGATAGAGATTGTTGATGACATCAATCCCTATCATGTGCTACTAGGAATAGACTAGGCCACCGATATGAATGGATTCATAAATCTGAAGAAGAACAAAATGATCTTTGAGAAAAAGTCACTACGCATCATAGTACCTCTAGATCCAACCGAAGGAGTGCGAAACACAAAACCAGTGCGTGATGGTGATAGTGATGACGATATCGATTGTATTTACAAGATAATTGTGTGAGAAGAGGATTGGGTGAATCTGACTGCATATGGAAGGATTTCATGGGAGCACGAAAGCTCCTGCACTTTGGATTTAGATGAAGAGATAGAGCGATGGAAAAATCGATTGCACGAAGGAACAACGCTAAACTGCAACATGATGACTAGATCATTGTGTTGTGTAACAACATAGGCAAGGGAGTTGCCGATATATGATGGATTATCAGCGGTGGACAAATTCCTGAGCAAATTTGAAAGCACAGTTCCAGAAATGCAGCGATTGGATGTGCTGAAGCAGGAATTATGCGAGACACCCGCACGATGGTGGGGTATGCATCAAGGAAATTTTGAGGACTAGTGTGGATGTAGAAGGATGATGCGCGTAAATTTTAAAAAACCATAGCTTCGAATGCAAGTCAATCAACAAGGGCGAAACAACTTGCTTGCCCACCTTTCTCGATGGGTACAGACATATGCTATAAAGCCCACACAAGCGCACACCAGCTCCAGACTGGAGAATCGAAACAAACCATAGGAATAGGAAAGGGTACTCATGCTACCAAATCTCCAGGACGAAGCCTTCAATAGGGTGTGCAGAGTATGAACAAGGTTCACCAGGTGAGACGAAATGACTGGGACCTGAGCGTGCCAGCAGTTCGATGGGCCTACCAACCATGTGAAAAACCCTGAACATGGGGACGATTCCAAAGGCGCAGAACAGAGCGGAGACCATAATTACTAAAGAAAATAAAAAAAGGAATCCGCACATGTTGGACCCTGTTGTGGTGACAGTGCGCGATGGACAAGAGGAAGAAATCACACATCTACGCAAGGATTAACATCTAAGGATTCAAGAAGCCATCAAGTAATGTAACCTTAGACTTCGTGAACTCAAACAGGACCGGGTACAATTGAGGAAGAAAAGCATGTGGATGGACGCTGAGATTAAAAGGCTAGAAAACGATCACGCAAGCATGTCACATCGATAAACGAAGGATGACAAAGCAAGATACAGATGACCATACTACTGCAGTAGAATATTGTCGCCGAGAGTTTATGACTCTGCTACCATGGCTACTACCACACCTCACCAAATGCAATAACCAGGAAAGTGCAATGCATATGGTAGAATGCGCGGCACCGGCGGTCGTGTAGAAAATTGAGGAGTTTCTGCGAACTATGCTAGAAAGCGAGTTGAAGTCTCGCACACGTGGTGCGACCACTTGACTAGCTACAGGGAGCACACTATCAGCACTCCAGAAAGTTGAAAGTGAGTGCGGGACACTAAAAGAGTCTATTTGGGGACTGCGCGATGAGGGACATGTGCGCAGAATCAGCAAGACACAAGGTTCGTGCTTGCGCATGGGGGGTTGCGCTGTTGCACGGGTAGGCTGGGAAGTAACCATTGGTGTCATTTTTCATGACAAGATGTCCAAATTAAGGCAAAAGGGAGCAGGCTACAGGCATTTAAGACATGAATTAAGGACTATATTTGGGGCAATCTACTGCCAAGAAAGCATTGATGGCTCAAAATTGGGGGGAACTGTCGGATTTGAATTCAAAAGGCACTATAAAACTCCAGGGGCTAACCACAAGACAACACTTGTTCATTTGAGATTTGAGTAGTTGATTAGAGCATAGAGTGCTGAGCACCGAGCAAGATTTGAGCCTTCAAGTTTGCGAATGACCAGAGACAGCTCAAACAAGATGACGGCTACCAGGAGAGGTTTGGGCTATTCAAAAGGAACTGCTGATGAGGCCACGCAAAACCCCATGGTGCATGATGTTCCCGAAGACGTTGGGGTCATGCCAAAATTCCCAAAATCGCCTCGAACATCGAGGCCCAAGAAGGACAAGCAGGCAGCAAGACCAATCCACTTATCCCCGTAGAATCCGCGGTTCGGTAAACTCTCCATGGAAGAAAAGGGAAATGTTGTCATCATTGAGAGAGATGATGAGGAGGATAACCTACAGGCTCTCGTCGATGAGATAGAGGCAGCTGAAGACATGGAGGAAGACATCTAACCAGTGCGCTCTACAACAAAATTTCCTGAGTATGTCCCTCCATGGAAAGAGAAAGCTAAGATACTCAAGGATTTGAATGTCGCTAAGAGCACACTCCAAACCCCGCTCCTTCCCGATGGAATTGTGTTTGAGGGCTCTGCCCTAGTCCACATGCCCACAATGAAATTTGAAGATTGGGACTTCGTGGACAGTGAGAAGTTCCCACATTTAGAGACTGAGAACCTCATGAAGCAGTGCACGGAGGGGTTAGTTACAACACTAGAGCCGCAGAAATGGCTGCGTGGTGTGGAGAAGGCTGGACTACTTCAGCAACTATGGATTCCACACTTTCACAATGCGCCTATCACAATTTTCATCATTATGCTACTACTTTGCCTAGTGCACGATGGGTACTTATGGCTGGAGGAGCCTATTTCCATCACGGTAGATCTTATCCACAGGATTTCTCGGCTCCCTTGTAAGGGAAAGGACCCCGTAGAGATAGTTGGAAAAAGCAGAGATTTGGCGCTCGCAGAGGCCATGAAGAAGAAATACAAACTAGAAAATAAAAAGAGGGCTTATGCAATCAGCAACATTAAAGATAAAGGGGTGCGCGTAGCCACCCAACTCCTGGCCAGGAAGGTAATGCGAAAATGCTGCAGAGATGAGGTACCTGCGCCAATAGTTGCACTGGAAAAACAATGCGCTGAGGGGGTCCAACTCAAATAGGCCGAGTTCCTCTGCGAGGAGTTCCTAACTAACTACAAGGAAGCCGAATAGTAGGGCAAGACCTTCCACTACGTGTGGTTTCTCTTATCTATTCTACTAGTAACAGGGGAACTGCCTAAGGACAGTCAATTCCCTAATATTGAACGGGACTTACCAGAGGCCACAAAGTACGTGTCACTCTAGGCTACTTAAGATGCCACGTGGATCTGTGAAATAAATATCTTCTGGGAGCACATGGAGGCAAGCATCCAGATGTGGATCAACAAGACGCCACGCCTATCCCCCATAGTGTACAATAGTCTATATAGCTTTGCAAACTTCAAGGAAAACATGCATAATGTGTATATCAAGGTGTGTAAGGATCCAGCGCAAACATGGACCAAGCTCCCCTTCATCGTTATTAATGATGCAATCTTCTTAGTGCTAGAATCATGGCCTCTCGTGTGGCACACCTCAGATCTGGTGGAGAAGGATAGAATAGTAGCACAAAAGCAGAAGGCTGCAAACAAGTTGTGTATCACCCAGTTGGCCTAGCAAAAGTGCAACGAACAAATGGCTATGGAGGTAAGGGTTGTCCACGAGGCAACGGAAGCAGCTGTAGAGTAGGCAAAGGTCATCAAAAAAGCAACAGCAGTGGAGGAAACAGGCGCCACCACGACGCAAGAGAAAGGGGGCCAGAACTTGGCTATAGGACAAGGGGAATAGGACACAGCAGAAGGTGTGGACACGAGCACAACGTCCACCCAGCTAAAACGAATGTGTGTCACAAAGAGATCAGGTCCACGAAAAAGGTCAAGGCATCCAAACTGGACATCGAACCGATTACACTGATAGAAGGCGACCTCTACGACATCGGTGACATGGTTCGTGAGGTCACCAAGGAAGCGCTCCAAGAAGCCATGACAAAGCAACAAATTGTGTTGGGGGCCCTAAGGGAACAGCTGTAGGAACTTCAGGTGCGGCTCCCATAGGAAGGAACAATAGCCGCCTAGGACGCCGCAGGTACATCAATAGTGGAGCAGCTACTACGTGCAAAGATGGCCAACACCATAGTGCTACCGAAAGGAGCGCTAATAACAGAGAATGAGGATGACAGAGCAGCGGTTGGCAGGATCAAGGGACTTCGCCTAAATTTGGCTGCCCTTCCGTGAGACACACTGTACCAGATACAGGATGGCATAACAGTAGAGCTATGAACCAGGGAAGGCCACGCAATCTAGGTATTGAATGAGCAGAAGATCAACATCGAACAACTCGGCCTGTAGCATGACGAGCTAGTGTCACAAAATCTGCATATCATGCAAACAATTGATGAAGCCTGTCAGCGCATTATAGAGCTATCTATCACCGCAAACCTACCAACAGAGATGCGGATCCACTGTTTGGAAAGTGGGGTCTGAAGTGCATAAGGAAACAACGCAAGTTCAGCTTGAGATGAACCTCTAGATTGCCAAGCTATGGCTGAAGGCACAGCCTTCCACTCCTCTGGAAGTTAGAGAGTACCACATTAGCACGATTCAAACAGGATTGGAATAAATTGGACAGGTAGTGCAGGATTGTATCGGTATGTTGGATCAAGCTTTTAACGTCCTCACATCCTTGCAGGGGGACCCCAACATACAGCACCTAGAAACAGAGGCGTGCGAACTACAGGAGTAGTATGACAATGTAAGGTGAACCGCGAGGCATTCATCCTCACCCAATGGCTGGCAAAGATGCAGCAAGTGAGGGCACTGAAGGAATAGGTGGATGCTGCAAGACAGAAAGAGGCACTTCTTAAAGCACACGTCTAGCGTTGGATTGATGAGGCCCTACCCATTATGGCCAAGATTGAGGGAAATCTCGCACATATGTAGGAGATATATGCACTAACGCAGGTAGCGGATCCTCACAAAGAAGTGTCGAAGGAACGCATGCAGCAGGTCTAGCACACCTCATAACAGTGTGTCGCAGACCTCCAAGCAATATGGGACCAATTGGAGGGGCTTCATGCCAAGATCACCGCAGCAGCAAAGTGACTTAGGACGAGTCACGATGATTTTGTTGGGGGCCTCTTGGGCATGGAATCCCCCCATAGCATGTTTTAAGGCTCAAAGCCCAAGTTTTGGTCAAAGGTTTTGTAAGACTCCGTGAATTGCGAGCACAAAGTAGAGGTTAAGTCATAGGGTTGTCTGCCATAAAGTAATGTAATGTAATGTAAAGTCATGTCGACCTACCCATGGTCTACAGACCATGTCATAGTTAAGAGTTGAGGAATAAAAGAGAAGAGTACAAATGGTTTGAGCTTAGAATAGGATTCTGAGTGTATTGGGTCGTAGTAGTAGGAAGAGGCTCTGCAGCTGAGTGCGCAGAGGCCTAGTAGAGTTTGTAGCTGAGTGCACAGACCCCTGCAGCTGAGTGCACAGGGCAATGTCGAGTCTGTAATCAGGATTGAAGATTAATAAAGAGAAGTTGATTCTTATTTCTGTGTATTTGTTGTACATTTCCTTCTTTACGTTTATGTTGGTTTATTTATCATGCGCACTGATATGATTGTTGAATATTTTGTAATAATCATTAGTCTTGCATAAACAAGTTAAGTAATTGGATAATAACAGATTAAATAGCAAATAACTTAGGTATTATACGGGTTGCGCCCCGAATAGGGCTCCGCGGAAGCAGCACCGCAAGTTGCGAAGGGATAGCAATTGCGTGTAGCGACGGGTTAGACTGCGGACCTCCAGAAGCCCATCACAAATCCCCAGGGTGTAGAAACCTGGTTCTAGCACCCTCCCATACTACTTCAGGTGAGACCTCAGTCCGCGCTCCACGGACTGTTGCCGAAAGGGCCAGCAGTATCCGGATTTTCATGGCTAAATCACCTCTGAACCTAGGTCAGGCCCATACAAGCCAACATACATATTATAACTCATTCCCTATCATTTTGTTCCATCATATCTTAGAAATATCCCTATCATATTCAAAGAATTTGAAACTCTGAATTCTATCAAAGTATTACGAGCTAAGTTGTTAATCAAAAATCCAAGATGATCAATGAATGTGAAGAGCAAAGGAATGCAGTAAAATTTGAATGTTTTGGTTCAATCTTCAGAAGCATTTCTCTAAAGAGCATCACTGCAATTTTGGATTTTTTTGTTAACCACAAGTGCATGAGGACATGTAAAACCCTGAGCATGGGGAAAGGTTGAGCCTCCAAAATTGCCTTCAGTTTGATAGTTAATCTTTCATTTGACCCATTTTGTAACTTATTTGCATATCATTATACCTCTACCATCTGTTAAGTGTCATCTAAGCCACTCAAAAACATTAATTAGGTAAAATTCCATTATTATCTCAAATCTATATGTTTTTCTTTATAAAATTGCTTTGATTAGACACAATATACCGAATTGAGAAACTTCCACAGCTACTCTAACATTTTGCAACTGATTTGAAGGTTTTATAGGATCTAATGTGTTATAAATCAGTTGAAGTACATGAAAAGTTGTCAAATGTTTTCGAGATGGTGATCCACCTATCAACTACAAGTGGAAGTTAATAGGTTCAACACATCATTCAAGTCAAACCCTCAATCAAATTAGTTATGGTGCTTCTGTAGGAAGTATAATATCAAGCAAGCAAGGTCTATAATAAAATGAATGGGATTTAAGAATTAATATTCGATGATCTGATGAAGACCCAATTGATCAAGGCTAGTGATATGTCCTTTCACAATTCACCTCTCTAATAGCAAATCGTGAAAAGGAAGTGTTATATTAAATTTGAAAAATTGAGATGTCATTTTAGTTCTAATTTATAGCCATAAAACTCTCAATAAACTTATGATGTAAACTCTATAAAATGCTTCATCTCAAATCAAATAGATAGTTTTTAAAATTGGTTTATATTTGCAAGCCTATTGTACTGAAACTCTATTTTATGCACTTCAGTAATAAAAATTTTGTTATGGCGCTTCATAATTTCTTGTGGTTCATTTAAGTTCATGCTATGAATTTTATAGTCACTTGTGCATCTCAAGAGGCCCCCTTGCAAAAGTACAAGATAAAGTAATTTCATTTCCATTTATAATTCTATATGATTTATTTTCATTCATAGCTTTAAACTGATCCTCTGTTTACTTTAAGTAGTATAGTTTTCGTTCGTAGCTTTAGTTATATATTTTACTTACTTATTTTGTCTCCTTTACACGGGTCAAGCTCTTGAGTAAAATTGGAAAATGACCAAAAACATTTTAATTACTTCTTGATTTGCTTAGTCTCAGATTTATAGATAATCATTAGTCATGAATGGTTCTTATTTGAAACACACACATCAGTAATTGCAAATTTATTTGATAAACACAACTTCATTTTAGCTATTTAGAATAGAGTTCCCTTGCTTTTCCTAGTATAGAAGTTTACTATTTTCCTAGAGTTAGAATTTATTGCTTTCATAGAACTAAAATTTACTTCCTTTCTAGAATTAAGATTTATTGCTTTCTAGAGTTAGAATTCATTTCTTTCTGGACCAAATTTATCAAATGAATGCCCTTAGAATAGACTTTATGATTTCCATAGCACAATCTATTAGATTAAAAACCTAGCATAGAATTGTACTACTTTTCCTAGAATAGAATTATCATTTCAATTCAAAAGATTAAAGATTTCATTATTTTCTTGTTTAGAATCTATTAGTTTCTTTAGATAGTTCTCCTTTAGAAAGAAGGTGTGTGTGCTCATTTTGATCTCATCATGAATAGGATTTCATTTTAATTCTTGCAATTCCATTTCAATAGACTGGATTTCTTTTTATTGAGATTTAGTTGTCTAGTATATATAGTGCATGTGTTCTTCATCATAATACAAACCCTTGATTGATAATTTAATGCAATTAATTTAACCATCAGTTAAATTAACCAACAGTAACCACCCCACAAGAGATACGAATCCCCTCCAATTTGTAGGCACAACATGTTGGAGACATCAATCTCGATTGACCTACGATGTGAAATCTATTATTCTCTAATTTGTTCCACTCTTCTTCAATTCTTTACATCCACCTCAATCTTCTCAAATATTTGATCTAATTTGAATCACTTTTCTCCTTACAATATCTCAACAATCACATATGGTCTCTTATAATTTTATAGTTTTTTTTGCCACTACTCAACTCTAAATTAGTTTATCGACAACTTTCTCTATTATCCATCACTCAGGTCTTTGCACTTTACACAAGCCACACTCACACTTCATTGTTGATGTAGGGGCATTCGTAAAATATGATTTGCAGAGAGGTCAAAATATTTTACCATGGGAGTTGGTTCCTCAATGTGTGGATTGTTAGGATAGAGTTTGTTTCTAACTACCATGTAATTCATTAAGTTTAACTACTTGTTGTAATTTGTTTTATTATGCCGAGAATGGCTCATCCGATCTTGTAGTTGTGGATTTAGACCAGCACTATGTATTCACATAAATTATTGCATTAATAAAATAAGCAGAGAAAAGTGGAGTGCAGTGTGATTTCCAGATAAAATACTACATCTAGTCCTTTTGCAATCATTCTTTATTTTTATTCTATCAATTGAACCTATATACAAACATCATAAGACATTGCAGGGGTACTATGTCACTCCCCAAAAATCCATATAACCAAAGATAGTGGCGGACTTGACTATAATAAACAATTGTTCCATGATTTATACGAGTTGGACGCCTATAGGAGTGATGGAGAGAAGGAATCGAAAATAGGACAAAGAGATGAGGACTTAGTTTACTTTCTTTCAGTAGGAGCTTATCACATAATAGATGTTTGGGAGACAGAACTAAGGTTATGTCAAGAGAATTGATCGCAAGATAAATTCCCTAGAATTTTTTCCGTGGTCAATCAAAGGAGGAGCACATAAAGGAAAAACTGGGATGACGAGGAATCGCGGTGACATGTGAGGTTGGTCAATGTGGAGAGAACTAGGGTGAAGTGGAGCCAGTCCATTGGACAATAAGACTGATGAGTTTTTACGAGTGATTGTTGACTCGTCCTAGAATTTCTTTGTCGTGTGTAATTTGTGAAGGGTCGGGGACATTAATAGATGGCATAGCAACCAATGGGAAATTTCAAATCCCATAGTTTGTCTCCTCGAGAGGTTTTTTCAAAAGGCCCTTTGCACATTGTTTGAAAGAGTCGGGGTGACATGTAAATCTGGTCATGTGGTAAAGGTTAGAGATTGGGGTTCCCAAACCTAGGTTATATGGCTTGGTCATGTGAAGGAAATCTTCCTTAGGGAATGATATAAAATACTAGGCTCCGGTGGCTATTAAAAAGAAGGATTGGTCGTAGTGTGTTACAAGGGAGCTTGTAGATTTCAAGTGCTAATAGAGTGGGAAGAACTTACGATTATTAACACCTGTTAATGAGCTTGTTCTTGGTGGCTATTCCTCAAAAAGATGTTTGGACTCAGGAGTTTTACTATAAAGTTTAAGGTCAGCACTAGTTGGTATCAAAGAAGATTATGTATCTACTCGAAGAAAAAAGAATGGTCCACTAATTTGGATGATGTGCTAGGGGATGCACGAGATGACAAAGGCCTATATCCAACCTTGAGGTGATGTGAGCTATGTAGCAATTGGAAGAGAAAATGGAAGCCATGCAAACTAGCAAGCAAAGATAACCTAAGGCTAGAGATGTAAGCAACGAATAAGAAGAATCTCCAGAGAAAGAAGTAGATAAAGAACATGTATAATATAGAATATTTAAGGTGGTTCTATGATATTTCATAAAGGAAAATCATAATCTATCTTCTTATACTGGCATCATCAATCCAACAAAACCCATATACTAGATTATAGATATGGATAAGTCTTTGAATACGAGAAGATGGATGAGGAGAAGAAATTTAAGTTTGATGTCACCAAATTAAAGGGGAATCCATATTTATGGTCAGATGGTGTACAGTTTGAGAGGAGAATGAAGAATGAGTAGAAGATTAAAATCTAGAACATAATGGTCACAAAGATTAGAGACAAGTTCTTTCCAAATGATTATTAGCTCACTTTATTCAGGCGGATGCAAAATCTCAGGAAAAGATTGATGATTATGAGGGAATATATAGAAGAGTTTTATAAGCTGAAAATTTGGGCTAGATATATGGAATATTCCACAGAGAATATAACAAGATATATTAATGTACTCAGGTTTGACATCCAAGACAAAATCGGTGTGTTATCACCCAGAATAATGGAAGAAGCATACAGACTAGCTTTGAAGGTTGAGGAGAAGCTTGTAAGGAAATATTTTGGTAGAGGAAAGGGTGTTGCTAGAGGAAGATGAAAATAGTCAAGTAGAGGAAGATCTACAACACAAAAGGAAGGAGCTAGTAGCTCTAGTCCACAACGACAACAGGAGGGAGACATCAAAGGTAAAATATCATTTTCAAAGGATGAGGAAGGGTATAGAAAGAGAGCTTCATTGCTACAGGTGTGGAAAGCTTGGACACATGCCATGTGAATGCCCATAAACAAGAAATGTAGGCCAAATCATTATTGTTGTTACCCTAGCAGAAGAAGGGCAACCAAAGGTATAGGAGGTAGAAAATTTACTAGAGATAGGAGAATCTCTATTGCTCAAGAAAGTGTTGTTGAAACCAAAGAAGGAAGTTTTCAAACCATTTCAGAGGAAGGATTTGTTAAGGACTGTTTGCAAAGTCCAAGGAAAATTTTGGAAGGCGGTGATTGATAGTGGCAACATAAACAACTTGGTGTCTACATAAGTGCTAGAGAGATGAAATCTGTAGAAGTTGAAGCATCCAACACCTTATAATGTTGCATGGCTTTAAAAGGGTCATCAATTATTTTCTAATGAACAGTGTGAATTGGAGTTGTGGATAGGAAGCTACAAAGACAAAATATTATGTGATATCATGCCCACGGATGTGTGTCACATTCTATTGGGTGAACCATGGAAGTTTGACAGAGGTGTTGTGCATGATGGGAAGAAGAACATTTAAAAATTCCATAAGGATGGCATCAACCATACCTTCTTTCCTTTGCAAGAAGAGAGTACATTGGAAATCAATGATTCCAAGGCATTATTGTCGAGTGGGAAAGAATTTTTGTAGCAAATGGAGGATAATGAGGTGAGTTTTTCTTTCGTCAGTAAACTTGGGGTTATTCTTACTTCCACTACTATGATTGATTTTCATTTTGAGGTTCAAGATATGTTGAATGAGTATAGTGATATCATAGTGGACGACTTGGCTAATGAGTTTCCACCTGTGAGGAGTATAAGTCACCATATTGACTTAATATTGGGAAAAACTCTACCAAATAAAATTGCATATAGAATTTCCCCTTAGGAGAATGAATAAATTAGAAATAAAGTGCATGAATTATTAGATAAAAGATTTATCAGAGAAAACCTTAGTCCTTGTGTAGTGTTGATAGTGTTGAGTCCTAAGAAAGGTGGTGGTTGGCACATGTCTACAAACTCTAGAGCATTGAACAAGATCACAATTAGCTATCAATTTCATTTACCTCACATAGATGATTTGTCAGATTGTTTGAGTGGTGCTATTTTTTTTCTCTAAGATTGATCTTGTTAGGTCCTATAAATATAGGTAATTATAATTTGTGTCTAGTTATTTATTTTTGGAATCTGCTTGTGAAACTTAGCCTATGAGACATTAAGTATCATAGGCTTAATATTTACTTGTCTAAGAAATCATTCAGTCCTTCAAGTCTTGTGGTCAAAATCATTCTAATATTGGGAAGGATTTTTGCTTTTCAAGCTTCTATCAAAGCATCTTGCAGGTGTTTCCATGATGAATTTCTCACAAGAATCTTTCTAACGATATATTTAGTTCTTTATACTAGCTTCTAGAGAAAAAGTTAGAACAGACTGATGTTTACTCTTCAAAATCTTGAAAATAAAGGAAAAATGCTTAAGTGGCGACCCCGCATCCCGCATCTCAGAGGTTTCAAATCCTGCATCCTGGAGGTTTATGGTTAATCAGCAGTCGAAAGGGTCGACAATCGGTGATTCGAAATGGAGGCAAGGTGATCACATTTCGAAGTCATTAGGATTGCAGGGAAAAATCCTTCAATGTTAACAGGGAAGGCCAAAACAAATTTACAAAGGAATTGTTCACCGAAACAAGGAAGGTCGGGCCTTTTTTCTCTCCTCCCAAAGGGGAGAATTTCACAAGCTCATTGGTTTTGATATTCCACATAAAGGTCGATGCCAACAATGACATAGTCGTACAATGGACACATGGAAAGAAGATTCACCATTTTCAAGGGTCAGAGGAGGCCGAAAAAGGGTGACATGTGTCACCACTCATAGGATGACACATGGTAGTGACCTAATGGTGATGTGGCATTGATGATGTCTTGTGTAGGAAATTGACTATCTAGCTGACTGGTAACTAACTAACTAACTGAATATCTAGCTGACTGGTAACTAATTGACTAACTAACTATCTAGCTGACTAGTAACTAACTAACTAACTGACTAAAAAAATTGAGGTCCTAAGCCTCTTTATTTATACATATGAAGTCTCAACGAATTCCCTGGTAACTTGTCCTTTCACTTTCACTAGCTCGGTTGCCTTCTAGTAGGGAGGCTGCTTGTACTTCCACTTGCTTGGTTGTCTTTTAGTACTTCAATTTTGGTTGTTTGTACTTTCAGCTAATGGAGGGATATTCAAATGGATGGGCAGTAAATGAGGAGGGTTTACCTCGTGTAATTCTTCTCCCTTGTCCCATTTGAGTTTTTACCAAGGTCTTTTACCATAGTTCCTTGCTTTTACCCTTTATCCCTGCATTTCCCTTACTTCTATCCTTTATTCCTACATTACATACACATTAGACCACAAAGCAAAATATCCAACTCTAACTCAACTCATAAGCAAAATATAATCAAAAGTATGTAATAGGCTGTGAGACTAGTTAGTTAGACTAAGCTAGGAGGTGAATTAAGGCCAATTAAGGCCCATATAATTACTCAATGATGAGACTCATCAGTACCACAAAATCATTATAGAAACAGTCTAGGTGAATCATTGTAAATAACCTTAAAAAGAACCGTTCTGGAAATGTCGAACAGAGAAGTAGAAGAACTAAGATAAACTCATTAAGTTACTACCCTGAGTAATGTAGCAGAGGTAACTGATGTCCATCATTAAACAGAAACAGAATATCGACACATTCATTCATTTAATGAGACGGATTTCACACAAATATAATTCACCGAAAAATATAAATTAAAATAAAGTTTTGACAATAACACAGGTTCAGTAGTCTGAATTCATCAACATGACAGAAAACCTCAAAATAGCTTCCTGTATACAACTGTAGCTATAAAAACGCATAACAGAGGAAATATTTAGGAAAAATCGTAGTCGGTCAAGTGCCGACTATTCAAAACCTTACAAGTGCAATGCACTGCGTTCAACCTTTTTCTTTTACATAGTTAATTAATTAACAAAGAAACAATAAAGTCTCAGCATAAGGCCTTAGCTCTGGACTTAGTTTCTCTTCACCGAGCAATTAAACCTTTAATAGATAGACATTCAAGAACTAGAGATGAGCTTTTCCAACCTGGAAACAACCACGGAGGATGTAAGCTCCTAAACCCTAGAAGAGCGCAGTCCAAGAAATTATGAACTGGGAAGATATTGTAAAATACCTGCACACAACCATGTAGTCAATATAATATTAACCCTGTGAAATATGTATAACACATGATGTCGAGAAGAGGGGTATCCTTACTTGAAACAGGAGGGTTCTCGCATCGAATAGTCTACCTACATGATAAAAAACTCATCATTAACCAAATATGGAACCAAGAGTCTATAAACAACTAGGAGAAAGCTTCTATAGTTTCAGAGTTTTGAGATCAGCAGGCTTACCTTCCAGAAAGGATTGTCGGAGCAGAAAATTTCCCACATGAAAAGAAGACCTTCGAGCCACCCTGAACAATGGAATCAATCAATCAAACTTCACACCAGGCAGAGGTCCAAAGCAGGAGACATACCCACACAAAGAAGATAAGAAAAATAACGTAATTTCAAGCTATTGAGGTTACTTTCCTCCGTAGGATTGACCATAGTGCCCATGGAAACCACAGACGGATCCTATGCCGAGATGGAACCCTCACCAGATGATTGTGTTGCAGAGCAGAACGATACCAAGGGCCGACAAAAACAATGACTCCATTGTCTGTTGGGCGTGAAAAAATAGTTAGGGGATTAAAACCCTCTCCACCATCGGATCGCTTGGTATAGATCAATGGACCTGAAGCAAGACAAGTGTTGCAAGGGGTCGCCACCAACTGGCAGACGCATGCAACATCCTTGGCTACCGGCGTGCTGTGTATTCCAGTGTACAAGAGCCAACTATCAAAGGTCTAGTTAGGGTAGACTACTACGCCGGAGGCCATGTGCACAATAAATTTTAGCCACCATTTATACTTTGTTGACTGCATAATGTGAGATCACACACGTAAGACTTATGAATGTTGTCCCGTTTTAGGGATTAAAATTCAATTGCACGTTGATAAGTTTTGTAACCTTATGAGAGGACCCATTACCCGATGCCAGATGCCAGTCATAGTTATGGTTATAATTTTTTTTAATTATGTTTGTAATTTCGATAGAATTAAGGTTTTTAGTTGTTACAAATGGTACAGAGCTCAGGTTCGTACAATTAGACTCTTGGGGAAATATATATATTTGATATGGATGTGATTTCTTTAAAATTTACTAATTAAATATATGTGTGAACACAGAGATTGCATCAATTCAAAAAGGTCAGAATGCAAAAGATCCCAAGACCACCCAACCCGCCAGAAACAATGTATGTGAATGTTAATCCTGATATTTGGATACAGCTAGGTGAGGAATCGCGTCAAGCTAATGTGGTTTTACTTGAAACTGTTCAGCAGTTGTGTGTTGAGATGACAAATTTAAGAACAAACAATGAATGGTTATGTCTAGAATAGGAGAAAATTCTCAAAAGTTTGTCCAATCGACAGAACCAACAACATGCAGACCCCAATGCCAAAGACAAGGAGAAGACCCCAATAGCTTAGCATGGAGAGGAAAATGTTGAGTCAGCTAAAATACATGGGGAAGACAAAGAAGGACACTTTAACAATGTCTCGGACCAGCGCAAAACCAAAGGATAGAAATCTGAATTACAAGGAGAATTTAAATAGATTAAACCATCACTCTTTGAAGCAGAATCTGAAGAGGCAGTGAAAGCTTGGTTAATTACTATGGGCAAATATTTTTAGATTTATGAGTACACCGATAAACTAAAGGCACGACTGGAAATATATCAATGAAGGGGTAAGGCTACCCTTTGGTGGTAAGAAATCAAAATAGTAAGGAAAATTGACGAAGAGCGGGTTACATGGAACGAATTCCAAAAAGATTTCAAAGAAAAGTGTCTAACTAAACGTTATTATGACAAAAAAGCAAAAGAATTTCACGATTTAAGATTGGGAACCTTAACCATGGATGAATATGTGATATGATTCACCTCCTTGTTGTGCTATGTGCCTTATATGTAAGAGAAAAAGGCCAAAATCCAGTGCTTCATCAGTAGCCTACCTAATTTTATGAAGGAGAAAATTGAGTTTGATTACCCCAAGACAATGGATGATCAGTATGAAAAGCCCGCATCTGCTACCAACAAATGAAACAGAAAAATGAAGGATGTAAAGGAAGGTCAAACAGGAAGGGCAGAAGCATGATCCCAAATAAATACCCAAAATTTTCTAATGGCATAAATATACAATAAAAACCTCTCAACAAATTCCCAGCAAGGAATCAACCCAAAGATGCATATTATGAAAAAATACAACCAAAAGGAGTTGTTAAATCTATTAATGACTAGTAGTCAAAACCACCACTGCAGTGTTGGTGATGCAGAGAACCCCACTATTACAAAAATTGTCCGCATAAGGCAAGGACAAAACATCTATAAAATATGCAAGAAGGATCCACGGTTGGAGAAGTGGAAAGGAGCATGCCCAGAATTATTGTTGCTCTGGATGATCATCAAGCAGAATATCAACGCACTATGATCGAATGTGAAGGTATGATTGCTAAGCAACCTATTTCTATTTTATTTAATCCCAGTGCTAGTTTAAGCTATGTTAGTCCTAAGGTGGTAGAAAAATGTCAATTGCAGAGAAGTAAGTTTCCAAAACCATGTCTAGTTCAATTAGCCACTAGGACAAAAAGAAGGGTAATTCAAAAATAGAACATTGCCCCATAACCATTTCAAGACAACCCATTTACGTTGACCTTAATATACTTCCTCTAGGTTCATACAACATTTTAATCTGGATGGATTGGTTGAAAAATGTTGGTCCCTAGTTGATTGCAGACAGAAAATTGTTAGTTTTATTGTTGAATCAAGCCAAATGAAGGAACTTCAATGAATTAAAACCAATACCAAGTTATGTCCTATCACTACTAGTCAGCTAGGAAAATGTATTAGGAAGGGCTGCCAAATATATGTTGTTCAGGTGGGATTTACAAACACCAAAAATAAAATGACCTCCTTGGAAAACATTCCTGTCATTCAGGAATTTGTCGATGTATTTCCTGAATCCATTCCAGGATTACCACGAAAGTGTGATATTGGTTTCACCATTTAATTAATTTTGGGTGCAGCCCCTATATCCAAGGCCTCTTATCGCATGAGTATACCTGAGTTAACAAAACTCAAAATGCAACTTCAAGAGATTTTAGACAAAAAGTATATTCACCCCAGTGTGTCCCCTTGGGGAGCCCCCATATTGTTTGTACAGAAGAAGGATGGGACCCTGAGATTATGCATCAATTATCTTCAATTAAATAAATTGACCATCAAGAATAAATATCCTTTACCATGTATCGATGATCTATTTGATCAGGCACTAGGAGCTAAAGTATTCTAAAAAATTAACCTAAGATCCAACTACCATCAAATAAGGATAAAGGAGGAGGACATTTACAAGATTACATTCTGCACTTTTTATGGTCATTACGAGTTTGTGGTGTTTCCATTTGGCCTCACAAATGCCCCAGCTACCTTTATGTGTCTGATGTGCGGTATTTTCTAGCCCTACCTTAATAAATTTGTATTGATTTTCATTGATGACATTTTAATATATTCTAAGAATCACGACGAGCATAAAGAACACCTGAGAATAGTATTGCAAACTCTGGGGGAAAATCAATTATATGCTAAATTTAGCAAGTGTGACTTTTTCAAAGATCAGATTCAATACTTCGGTCATGTTATATCAGCAGATGGAATAGAGTTGGACCTGGAGAAGATCAAAACCATTATGGAATGGACAACTCCAAAGAATTTCATTGATATCAAATCATTCATGGGTTTGGCCGGTACTACCATCAGTTCATCGATGGATTTTCAAAAATCGCCTTCCCAATGACCTCTTTGCAAAAAAAGGGACGCACTTTCCAATGGACAGTCGAGTGCCAGCAAAGCTTCGAAAGGCTAAAACACCTGCTTACCACTACATCTGTGTTAAAGGCAGTAGATCTGGAAAAGTATTTTGTGGTTTGCACGGATGCGAGTAAAGAAGGTGTTGGCAGAGTGCTGACACAAGAAGGAAAGGTTATTGATTATGAATCACGGAAATTGAAGGAGTATAAAAAACAATATTCTGCTTATGACCTTGAATTGATAGCTATAGTGCATGCACTTAAAATGTGGCGACACTACCTGTTGGGGAAGAAATTTTTGTTGTTAATGGATCATAGTAGCCTTACAAAAGTCTTCAACCAGTCTAGCTTAAATCCTCGACAGGCCAGATGGACAAAATTTTTGAGTTCGATTTCGAAATGAAACATCTTAAAGGGAATGAAAATCGAGTGGCCGACGCATTGAGCAGAAAAGTACATTGTATTTATGAGGTCCAAATCAGTCAAGTACGCTCAAACATTCCTGAAATCATAAAGGAAGCATCTATGAAAGATCCAGAGTACACTTTTCTTTGGCAGCAGACAAAGGAAACTTTGTTGAAAAAGGAAAAATCATATTTCATAATAAATTTTGACATCTTTACCTTCAAGGACATAATTTATGTTCCTAACAAAAACTCTATTAAAAAATTGATATTGGATGATTTTCACAAGAAACCATGTGCTAGCCACCCAATCAAGTTACCATAAACTGTTTTCATCCATCAAGAAAGGGTACTTTTGGCTCGGGTTATGGAAGGATGTTACTGAGTACTTATCCAAATGTTTGGAGTGTCAGCTAGTGAAAGAAGAACATCAACATCCCGCGGGTTTGTTACAACCATTGCCCATCCTAGAATGGAAATGTGAGACCATATCCCTAGACTTCATCACCAGCTTACCTTGCACCAGGAAGCAGCATGACTGAAATATGGTGGTAGTAGACAAATTGAGAAAAAGTGCTTACTTCATACCTATGAAATCCACTTACAAAACTGTGGAAATTGCAATCATATTTATGAAGGAAATTTTTCATCTGCCTAGAATACCCAAGGTGGTAATTTCCGATAGAGATGTAAAATTTACATCCACATTCTGGAAAACTCTCTTTTCAGGATTGGGTACTTAGATCCAATTTAGTACTGCCTACCATCATCAAACAGACAAATTGACCGAATGGGTAAATCAAGTGTTGGAGGACATGTTGCACATGTTTGTGAAGAAACAACCACATAAGTGGGAAGACTATATCCACCTAGTGGAATTTTCATATAATAATGAACATCATAAATCACTGGTCATGAGCCCCTTTAAGGTGTTGTATGGAAGAAGGTGTTGGGTACCCATAGATCAGAATAATCTATTTAATAAGCTAGCATTAGGTCCTGACATGCTAGCAGAAATGGAGGAGATTTTTAAGAATGTTAGACAAAATCTAAGGGCTACCCAAGATAGGAAGAAAATGTATGCAGATAAAAAGAGTTCATACAGAGAATTTCATCCTGGAGATCACGTATATTTAAGATTAAAGCCCAGGAAAATTTCCTTACAATGGAAGGGTTGTGCTAAGTTAGCACCTCAATACTGTGGGCCTTTTCAAGTCTTGGAACAAATTGGGCTGGTGGCCTATAAGCTTGTGTTACCAAGCCACATACAGCTCCACAATGTGTTCCACGTGTCTTTGCTAAAAAAATATGTACACAATCCTCAACATATCATTAACTAGGAAAATATTTAGGTAATCAGTCAAGTGGAATATATGACTTTTGAATAGATTGTTTTGAAGAGGCTGTGACTATGAATTGTTTTTGTGCAGATCGAACCGGAAGGCGAGTTTCTGGTAGAACCTCTTCGTATTCTCGATTGGAGAGAAACCACCTTGCGAAAGTGATCCATCCCTCAGGTTCAAGTGCAGTGGAAGCACTTTGGCCCAGATGAGACCACTTGGGAAGAGGAGGAATTTATGCAGAAAGCTTATCCGATGTTATTTTCTGAAAGTAGAAAGAACACCAGGGATGGTGTTCCTCATATGGGGGGGGGGGGGGGGGGGGGGGAGTTGTAACACCCCAAGATGCATAAAAATTACTGTGGTTACTAAGTTTGATCTTTACTATTTATTACTTTAGTTTTCTTACCCTCTGATGTTAAATAATAAATGATTGAGGCTGGAAGGCCAAGAAACATATATTTGGTTACCTAAATTAATGGTAATTAGGAGTTCAGATACTTTAAAAAAAATAGAAATAGTTTTCATTAGTTAAAAGAAACAGTTACAAAAGACAGTTACCCATCTGCCCTGAAGGGAGATTTAGATGCGAGGAAAAGAATCCAGAAGATATCCTAGAGTTGGGTGGAATAAACCAGAGGGAGAATTCTTAAGAACAGTTGGTAAAAAGTACAGGACTTGAAGCGGGACAGGAGTCCAGAGGCCCAAGGTACTTGACTATGGTTGGAATTATCTTAACTATAAAATAGAAGAAAGTGCTCAGGGGAGGTTCTGGATGTAATTGCTAGGCTCGCAGTTGGGAGGAGAGACTTTCGAGAAAGGATTTAATATTACATGTTTGCTAATATTGAACAGATAAGTATCATAGAAAGTTCCATTATGAATTAATGTTGGACTGTGGAAAATTATTTAAATGATAAAATAGAACTTTTCATTATGAATTGATTCTGGAAGAATTACTTAAGTGACAAAACAAACTAAGGAAAGAAATTCCTTGAAAATACATTAAAACAAAGAATAGAAATTACTAGTTTCACAATAAAAACAGTAGACAGTATGTTATGGCAATGCATGGAAGATAGCAAGTAATACTAGTAAAGTATGGAGAAATAACTTCGTATAGAAGATAAAAATTCATACGCTCTTAAATCATTAAGAGTATTTTCTTATAATAAGCAGTGGAAACAATCTGTATGAAACACTATAAGATTATTGTAGAATTCATCAATGTATTATGTTATAAAGTCACATATGAATAATGTGTGTAAAATTATACAAGGTTGATGTAGAGATATGTCACAGTAGAAATAATCTATGTGGAATGCTACAAGCTAAAGTAGAAATAATCTATGGTACAAAATTACTTTAGAAGTAATATATGTAAAATGCTACAAAAGTACCATAGAGATTTTGAAGTAATGTACCACAAAATCATTAGATAAACAAACTAGGTGAGTCACTGTAAATAACCTTAAAAAGAACCATTCTAGAAATGCCAAATGGACAAGTAGAAGAAATAAGATAAACTCGTTAAGTTATTAACCTGAGAAATGTAACAGAGGTAACTGATGTCCATCATTAAAAAAAAACACAATATCGACACATTCATTCATTTAATGAAACGTACTGTGCTCACACAAATATAATTCACTAGAAAATATAACTTAAAATAAAGTTCTAATAATAACACGGGTTCAACAGTCTGAATTCATCAACATGACAAAAAACCTCAAAATACCTTCATATATCCAACTATAGCTATAAAAACACATAACAGAGGAAATATTCAATAAAACTCGCAGTTGGTCAAGTGCCCACTATTCAAAACCTTGCAAGTGTAGTGCACTGCATTCAATCAATTAATTAATAGAGAAACCATCAAGTCTCAGCTGTTGATGGACTGATGAGAAAAGTATAAGAGGAGGCCTGAGGGTCAGGTTGAGAACACACCAAGAGAGATCAAGAACTCGATTTTCTAGGGCACGTAAGGCCTCGGCTCAGGACTTAGTTTCCCTTCGCCGAGCAATTAAACCTTTAACAGTTAGAAATTCAAGAACCAAAGATGAGCTTTTCCAACCTGGAAACAACCATGCAAGATGTAAGCTCCTAAACCCTGGAAGAACCCATTCCAAGCCATTATTAATTGGGCAGATATTGTAAAATACCTGCACACAACCGCACAACCATGGAGTTAATATATTATTAACCATGTGAAATATGTATAATGCACAATGATGAGAGGAGGGCTATCCTTACGTGAAACTAGAGGGTTCCCACATCTAACAATCCACCTACATGACAAGAAAACTCATTATTAACGAAATATAACCGAGAGTCTATAAACAACTAGAAGAAAGCTTCTATAGTTTCAGAGTTTTAAGATCGGCGGGCTTACCTTCCAAAAAGGATTATCGGATCAGAGTATTTCCCACAGGAACGGAAGACCTTCCAGCCACTATTAAGAAACCAGCTCACAAAAAGATAGGAAATATAGATCAACACCTTAGAATTCAGCCTCTTCGAGGGGGCAACCACCTTTTTATTACACAAATGAATAATTCTTGGATGATAAAAATGACTAAATCCCCCTTCTATATATAGGATTCTAAGGGGTCACAATATAATCAAGCCGACCTAACAGTAATAACATAAGGGCACAACAATAATAATAGTGGGTTTCTATGGGACACACTAATAACAATATGGGGACAATAGAGGCACAATAATAAGAATAAAGGATACAATGACAATAGTAATGGGGTTATCACTAGTATTGTAAGGACCTAACATGCCCATCTCCTTCTGAAAAGCGTTGTCCTCGACGCTTGAGTAGTTCTGGATGCTTCTGTATAAAATTCTCATCCTCCCATGTGGAATCTTTAGTGGATAAGTTCTTCCACTTAATGAGATACTTCAAAATTGATCGATTTCGTGGCTTTTGAGTTCTTGTTTCTTTCACTGCTTCCGGTTCCAATATGATTTTTCCTTCCTCGTCAAGTTCTGGCAATATTGTTTGAACTAAAAGCTTGTCACCTATAACCTTCTTTAAACATGAAACATGGAAAATTGGGTGCACTCGGGAAGTTGCAAGAAGCTCCAATTTGTATGCCATAGTACCAATCTTTTGCAACACCTTGTACGAACCATAATACTTTGGTAATAATTTATTATCCTTCTTAGCTTGCTTGAGGGACATTTGTTTATATGGTTGTAGCCATAGGAATACCCAGTCACCTACATTAAAACTTCTTTCGATGCGATGTTGATCTGCCTATTGTTTCATTCTATTCTGCGCCAACGTGAGGTTATCCTTTAAGAGTCTGAGAACTTGTTGTTGATGCTTGATGTGATGTTCCACTTCTTGAACCTTAGAATCTTCTCTTAAATGTGATGTGATGGATGGTGGATGATATCCATAAAGGACCATAAATGGAGTCATTTTTACTGCAGTATGGAAGGAAGTGTTATACCACCATTCAGCCAAAGGCAACCATTTGACCCATTGCTTCTGTTTATCGTATACAAAACAACGAAGATATCCTACCAAAAATTTGTTTACTATCTCAGTTTGCCCATTAGATTAAGGATGATAACATGAGCTATCAACTAACTGAACACCAAGACAAGAAAATAATTTTGTCCAAAAATTTCCAGTGAAAATGGGATCTTTGTCACTTATAATAATCTTTGGGTTTCCATGTAGCTTTTGAATTGTTTCCATAAATGCAATAGAAACTATACTAGCTTTAAATGGATGCGATAATGCACAAAAGTGTGCATACTTGGTAAGTCTGTCAACTACCACCATGATGACACTCTTTCCTTTGGACTTGGGTAAACCTATGAGAAAATCCATTGATACCTCCTCCCAACATTGGCTTGGAATGGATAAAGGTTGTAATAGACATGGGGTCTTAATTGTTTCAACTTTGTTTTGTTGGAAAACCAAACATTCTGCCACAAACTTTTGAATATCCCATTTAAGGCCATCCCAAAAAAAACCTTCTTAACCTTGTGGTAAGTTTCTAAAAATCCTGAGTGCCCTCCTAAGGGAGAAGTGTGCAATTCCATAAGAATATTTTATTTGAGTTGGTAATTCTTACATAGGTATAAGCAATCTTTGTACCATAACGAATCATTTTTCCAACTAAATGTATCAGTTGTACTAGGATCTTGTTGTAGCTTTTGAATGAGTTCCCACACTTCTTCGTCATTCTTCCATTCATCTCTTGCTTCATTTATCCAATCTAGTTGGATAATAGAAATGGCGCACAACAATGCTTCCACATCCTCATCCTTTCTGGAGAGTGCATCTGCCACAACATTTTACTTCCCTTTTATGTAGTTTATTTCAAAGTCATAACTCAACATCTTTGGGACCCATTTTTGTTTCTCTTTAGAGGATAATCTCTCTTCTAAAAATTATTTAAGACTATCATGATCCGTTTTTACCTTCAAGTGTCTTCCCATTAGGTAGAGTCACCATTTCTTAAGTGCATGTAGTATTTCCAACATTTCCTTCTCATAAATAGCTTTGTGTAAATACCTTCCTTTGATTGGATGAATTTCGAAAGAAATTGGTATTTCATCTTTCATTAAAACAACAACAATTCCATTTCCTAAAGCATCACATTCCACAACAAAGGTTTTTGTGAATTCCGACATAGCTAAGACCAGTGCTTGGCACATTGCCTCTTTAAGATGTTTGAAGGCCTTTGTTGCTTCTGGGGTCCATGAAAATGCATCTTTCTTCAATAATGTTGTTAGAGGTGCTTCTATTCTCCCATGATTCTTAACAAACTTGCGATAATACCTTGTCAACCCAAGAAATCCTTGCAGATGCTTTATGGATGTGGGGATTTTCCATTCCTTAATGCCTTTAATTTTTCTAGGGTATGCCTTAACACCTTCATGAGATACAATATGTCCCAGATATTCCACCTCTTGTACTCCAAATAAACATTTGGAGTTTTTTGCATATAATTGTTTCTCCTTCAATATTTTGAGCACCCCGTCAACATGTTCAACATGATCCTTCCAAGACTTGTTGTAGATTAGTATATCATCAAAAAATACTAACACAAATTTTCTAAGGAAAGGTTTGAAAATGGAATTCATCAATCCTTGAAACATAGAAGGTGCATTGGTAAGGCCAAAAGACTTGACCAAAAATTCATAATGACCCTCATGAGTTCTAAATGTTGTTTTCGGAATGTCTCCAGTCTTCATTATGATTTGATGATATCTTGAACGAAGATCCAATTTGGTGAAGTAAATTGATCCATTCAATTCATCCAATAGTTCATTAATAACAAGAATGGGAAATTTATCTTTAATAGTGAGCTTGTTGAGCTCCCTTTAATCTGGACACATGTGCCATGATCCATCCTTCTTGTGCACCAATATTATAGGAGCAGAGAAAGAACTTTGACTAGGTTGAATTATACAAGCCTCTAACATTTATGCAACCATACATTCAATTTCACTCTTTTGGGCATAGGGATATATGTACGGCCTGATGTTTGGAGGAACACTTCCTTGAATCAAATGAATAGCGTAATCATGATCACGAATAGGTGGGAGGCCTTTGGGAGTCTCAAATACCTTGGAATGATTGTCCAAGACTTTTTGGAGATCTAGAGAAATAGATTATTTCGATGTGGGAACCTCTAGCGAACATAATTGTGTAATTATGCGTCGTTGTTCCTTCTTTAGAAGATTTGTTATACCGTTAGATTTGATTATCCTTCCTGGTTTCCTTGAAATACCCCTTAATTAAACTTCCTTTCCTTCCCCACAAAATTTCATGAAAAGTTCTTGGAAATTAAATGATATTGTATCCAAGGATTGTAGCCATTGGACTCCTAGTACAACATCAGCACCGCCCATTAGAATGGAAAGCATTGGGCTATTCAATACATATTCTCCCATGGATGGCTTGATATTATGGCACTTTCCAGAGCAATTTATGGTTCCTCCACTTGCAACCATCACTTGACACTCTGGTACTGGATATATGAAGCAATTCAATTCCTTGGCTATCTTACAATGAATAAAATTATGGGTACTTCTCGAATCAATCAACACTATTACCTTTTTCT
>APFE031104689.1:67080-77660 GCA_000404065.3 Pinus taeda
CCACCAATTTCTTAGGGATTTTCAAAGCATAGCTATTTTAGAAAAAATGTCTTATATCTTGGTTGTAAGGGATAAAAACTCTTCAACACTTAGACCTGGGATTTTTAAGCGTTAAGTAAAATCAAAGTTAATAATAATACATTTGTTGCCATAATTTTTTTTTGTTATATATTTATCAACGGTAAATACAAATAAGACTATATCAATTTAATGTAGTTGTATTATATATATTCTTTATTTATATTAGATTTAAAGCTAACACCAATTTTGAAAGATTATGATACTTAGTTTCAAAACACTTTAGTCATAGATCTGAGGTTGTTCTTCATTGAGAGGGTATAGAACGATTTGATCTATAACAAGGTATTGGGATTGTTTTTTACTTGGTTTTGGTTTTTTGGTTTCTTTATTTTTTTCTTCCATCCTTACCTTTGTTCTCAAAATCATAATTAAAATTTTAATCTTATAATCATAATTAAAATTAAAAGAAGGTCCTCATTAACAAACTAAAAACAGTCTCAACTATCAAAAGAACAAATTTCAAGTAAGCATCTCTATGATCAAAAGAACTCACACGAATTCAAATCCAAGTTAGAAATTTTTACATATCTTAAATCAAATCCCTTGAGTGGGACTAATGGTTAAGAGCATGTGTTTCGTTTTAAGAGGTCACAGCTTCAAAACTAGAGGGGTAGATTGTATTTGTCGATTTTGTCACACCATCACGCAACATCAGGCAACCAACGTGCTTTTTTTCACCATCACGCCATGTAACATGCCTTTTTTCACACCTCGCCAGAGAACCAGCATTTAACTAAATTATTGGCGATAAAATTGAAATTTTAAAACAGATTTATTCCATAAATTTGAAAGTATTCACAACTTTAGCTAAAAAAAAATTAACTATATTTGAAAACAAAATCACTTCTCAAATTCCATCCCTGATAGACAACACAACCATCTTGATATTTAAGATGTTTCCTGGACACAGAAGGAAGCCTTCAAAACGCGCAACACAACCATCTTGATATTTAAGATGATTCCTAGACATGAAAGGAAGCCTTCAAAATGCTAAGCCATCATTAATGGACCGGGGTGCACATGTCACAGAACGATGTAATTATAGGTAAGAGTTTGAATTTTGGTTATTTAATAGGGGTATTTTACTATTTAAATGAATTTAATATTTTAAAAAATTATGTAAATTATTATAATATTTTTTGATCAAGTGAGAGTGGGATTTTCATTAATCTAAACAAAATACATATAGTACATCTCTTTCACAGAGCCGAGCATGGCAGCATCAGCTCTATGAAGCTTCAACACACAACTGGGATATCAGAATCCTGAACCTAATACCAACAAGACTACAAAAGAGCGATGACATGACAATCCGCCCAGCAAAGATTGCAAAGAATACAAAAAGACAACCAATAATTGTTTGCCCTAAAAATCTAGTGAACTAAAACCTACATAACTTACCAAAAGGAGAGTTTAAGAGATTCAACTCTCAAGACACAAAAGGAACCAGAATCCCACAGATCCGAAGACCCTAGCACCGTTTTCCTCCTTCGATTATCTTTCAAATTTGATGACTGTTTGATACCGCCCATGACAATCCAACGACCATGAATTGATTTCGAGGTGAAACCTTATCCATAATTTAATCCAACATCTGAACCCAAAAAAAATCCTAAGCCACCATACTAAGCTATTTCGGATCCGAAAGGAGAATTAACCTTCGTTCATATTCTCCGCCAAAAATTAATAGGATGGAGGAGTTCTAACGCGATGCCTCCAACTTGCCCACAGTTTAGCCTAACTTACGGACCCGAAGAATTAAAAGCCACCTCACAATAAAATTTTGGGTCCGATTAGAGAATTATCCATTGAGTTATTTTTCCACCCGAAATCATGGGATGGAAGAATAACTAATGGATCTCGTCAACATGTCCACTCTTTACAGCTTCATACGGACCCGAAGAGTAAATAGGCCCCGCTCTATAAACTTTCGGGTCCACTTAAAAAAGTGTTCTACATGCATAATTCCCCCCGAAATGCATAATTCCACCGCCTCCTAAACTGTCGGCCTTCTATCACTTGCTCATTCCCTTTGCTTGGTCCATTTCCTGCTGATTCCATTGGTCTACTCCCTACTTATTTCTCATACCTTGAAAGTGTTCCCTGTCTTCGATAGCCTGTTTGTGATAGTCCTCCCGCAATTTCCCTAATGGCATCATCATCCAGACATATCTTTGATTATCGCTTGAATAGAGTACTCCTTCATTCGCCAACCGATCCGCTAATTTGTTAGTTGTTTTGCACACATGAACAAAATTGAGGGTTCTCAGGGTTCTCAAGTGGGATTGTATGCGTTGATAGACTTGCAATATCATCCAGTGTTTCGACACTCTTTCTGGTGTTGTACCATTGTAGATCTTCTTGAACGAATTGATTATCAATTCAGAGTCATCTTCAATGATGGAATTATGTATCTTTGTTTCCATCAAGATTTCTAGGCATTGCTCTAAGGCCATGAGTTCCGCCATATTGTTAGTAGCTTTCCACAAATGACTATGAAAGATGACTTTTATGTTACCCTGCTCATCTCTTATGACTCCGCCATAACCAGTTGCCCCAACATTTCCTTTAGAGGCACCATCTATATTAAATTTCAAAAAACCATGAGGAGGAGGTTGCCGAAAGTCCTTCTCCATAATAGTGTGCCTTACAATCTTGCTTATTCCCTGGGGGAAAGGCAACTGGAGACCCAAATGCAATAGTATTTGTGCATCCCAGTCTTGAGGTGGGTTCTCGGGGGGTTTTTTTATAAGTGTTCCCAAAATCTCTTTAAGCTTTCTAATGATTTGAGCTATGATGCTCTGGGATGAGCCTATTCTATTCTTGAAGTTCCTATTGTTGTGCACTTTCCAAACATCCCAAATTAAAAATCCTGGAACCAAAGTCCAAGATTTATTGATTATTTCATTATCTGATAATTTTTTCCTCCAATTCTTCAAAGTATCAGTGATACTAAAGTTGTCCCTATTTTTTTATCTGAAGATTGAAGCCACCCAATTCCACAAAGAAGAGGTGAATGGGCAAAGGTTGAATAGGTGTTCCATAGTTTCTTCTTGTGATTCACACAAATGGCATCTAGATGGACCAAATACACCTCTTTTCCAAAGGTTTTCCCAAGTCAAGATTTTTTTATGTTGCACCAACCACATGAACAGTTTGATTTTCATCCAGTGTGGGTTCTGCCATAGTTCCTTCCATACCTTATCAGGGTTTGGAAAGTCAAACCCTGGGGCCACTCTCTTGGCTTCTTTGAGGTTGAAGTTGCCTTCATTGTTTCTTCCCCATTTCATTTGGTCAGACGATGTTGATATTAGGATATTTCTCTGTTTCAAGATCTCAACAAGAGCATTTGCCTGCGCCTTCAAAGGGGTCTCCTCATTGTATACCAGATCCTTCCATATTCTTCATTTGCCCTTGTTTCTCGACTGATCCTAGTAATCACTTACCCTGAGTAGACCTTTAATATCAGTGTCATTCCTGAGATGGGCTAGTTCTTCTCTTAACAGGTTAGGTTCCTGCTGCTAGTTATCCTCCCAAAACCAAGCTAGGTTACCATCTTTGATCTCCCATAAACTATGTTTCTATACAATTGCTTTATTCTCCTAGGCAATGTTCCAAATGTGGGAACCCTTTATGAGCCCAGACATTCGAATGTGATATTTTTCTTGCCAATTATTTGCATACTCTTGTTTCCAGATCTTGGCCCATGGGGTTGTCGTTTCCTTTAGCCATCTCCCCCATATTTTTTCCTCTAAAATTTTGCTTAGGGTTTTAGGTTCTGTTATAGACATATTTGGGCACTGCAACCCCAATATTATATGTCAATAAACTAAGGGCTCTTTAACCCCTAAATTTTTTTTTTCATGCCCTAAAGGATCATGGTCAACTGATTACATCATTCCCCGGAAGTTCCACCTGAAAAACCACTCAGAACTGGCCAAAACTAGACCATACTGACTGCTCCACTGTTAGGATGTGATTTATATTGACTCCTACATAGCAAGTGTGATGCATACTGAAGAGGCCTTCTGTGGGGTACGATGAGCGAGGATGGACAAATGTCTAAGACAGTTTTTTAAGTGGATGCTCATGGAATCTTCTAGAAACTTCTCCTATGACACTTGCCTCTATGAATTCGCCCAGGGATGAGTAATAGATCCAAGAAATATCCAAGTGGAACCAAGAACAACAAGTGGAATGACACTAATAAAAAACCCAGAGATGACTCACACTCTTGCAGACATCTATAAATGGATCCCTTATCTGAGAGATCGAGAGGCTGGAATTTTGTAATTTGTAAGGAATTGTTGATAGTTTGTCTTTGAGAAGGAACATTGTATTGTTGGGTGATCTTTCTTTTCATGAGGTGAAGAGGGCTTTGATGCTGGGAGGATGATGTTGGATCCGACAGTTGGGTTGTAATTCTCCCTTCTATTTTAATAAAGTTCTTTGAGTTTTCCTCCATACAATCGTGTATTTGTGAATGTTGTTATTTGTAAATTCCATTGTATGTTCATTGTATTTCTGATTCTACAATGCTTATGATATAATAGATCGAGATGCTTTGATGGTGTTTTGTTACTTTGTCTCTACAGGTACTCTCTAAGTGGGATAAGTAGGAAAGGAGTTGCAAGCTCTGTCAAGGGGGAGAGAGTTCAAGCAAGGAGTCAAGCGAAAGATCCAATTTGGTTCCTTTGCCTCTCTCTTATCTATCATACATAGAGGAAATCCCAAATTGCTTTGATTGTTTGTTTCTAGGATAGCTACCAATCCTAGAGGGCTAGCAGATTGAAAAGACACTAGTTTTCCCGGAAACAAAATGGTGACTCCACTTGGGATCGAATACTTTGTTTTTTTGTTGTTTTTGATTGCTTTATAAACTATAGATAGAGCCTGAAGTTAGCCACATGGCCTTCGAACTACTCTTGCTCTGCAATTGCAAAGTAAATGAATGTTGCTTCAGTCAATCTCCAATTTAGTTTATGAACTGAACATCTGACTTACAAGCATTTTAGATGCCCTTTTGGTAGCTTAGTAACCTACCAACATCATACCCCTGTACTTTTCTCTTTACTGTCCATCATAGCTCAGCTTAATCCATTGAAATCAGCTACAAATTTGAGCCAAAACCCATCTCAGTTATGCTCCCTGGCCCATCGCACTGTCTGTCACTGTGAACTAGTATTCATCACACTCCCTGAGTGTAGTAAGTGTGATGCATCCCTGTTTCTGTGAAGCACAGGTACGATGACTGAGTAATCCTATTTCTCTCCTTGAAATTTGGGGTTTTTTGTCTTTGTTTTCAACTCTGTTTAGTTATTTTTTTGCTTCTTATGAACAGTATCTCATTGTTGAAGCCTGCTTGCATTACATTGTTCAGCCTCCATTGATAAGTATTAGTAAATGTTTTTATGTATTTATCCATCATTTACAATCCTTTGTCAAAAAGTTAATTAAATCGATCTATCGTTTTGGTGCAAAAAGTGTCGTAATTGTCGTTTTTGTGTCAAAAAGAGAAGTGTCGTTGAGTCTTCTTTCTCTAGGTAGTCGATTGAACTTTTTGATTTGTATTTGATTTTATTTTTTTTATTCTAAGTGTCGAAATCATTTTCTATTTGAATTGAAAAGTTTCGTTTAGTCTTCCTTTCCATTTTGAAAAGAAATTGTCGAAATGGCGCTTTGAGCGAAATGTTTCAGATCTATAATTAGTTCTCTTTTTTGGCATTCCTCACATTAAGGGAACGAAAAACAAATATAGCATTTGCATTTGCATCTATACTATGTGCGAAATATTATTTAGGAAAAGCGCATTTAGTGTGTGCTCTTTGCTCTTTGTTTGAAAGAACCGTAATCTTCTTTCCTTAGTAGCTAGGATTTTCATTTCTAAAAATAAACAATGATTGTTTATCATCATAGATTGCATTTAGGAGTTTTACATCTACATCACGCGGTGAACCATTGAAAGGCATACTTCTAAGCAAGATCAACTCTAAAACAAATTTCAATGAACTTAACAATGCTTTGGAACTTAACGCAACACATTTAGAAGTCTAGGCTAGAGACATGTTCCGGCGTCGTAAAATCTAGTAACTATCATTTTCATCAAAGGTTGGGTGATTCCTCCTCTTTGATATGACAAGTGCTAGCATGGACTTGTGCTCCCCATACCATTGAGTATATATTGGGAGACCACAATAGGCTTATATCCTTTATCCATATGAAGTCATGTCTGCCGCCCTATCGATCGCAATGCACTGAACACAGCATTCGGGAAGATTGACTCCTATGCATAAGTCCTTGGTAATTTCTCTTTAATTTATCACCAAGGTGTATATTGCAGTTTTGCGATTGGTTTGGTAATCCCTCTATCTAGATTTCCATAGTAGTCACTTTCGTTCCTTTTCGACTCCTTAAAATAAAAGGTCCATCTAAGCACATGTCACTTCAGGCTCATTAAAAATCGAAGGGGACTAGAGTCATCTTTAGCTTTTTCTCGACTCTCAAAAATTGAAAAAGCAAAGTTGTGTCAAAGCGTCTTTAAAATTTATTAAATTCAGAATAATATCCCTGTTCCTTTGTTGATCTTCGGTTGAGATAATGGAGTCCACCAATCAAGGAATCCCTCTTGAGGGGAATCCTAGTCCATTTTATTTTTGGGGAAATATTGGTGCTCCGTATATGGCCACATTGTCCCTTCCAGGAATCACAATTGGTCTGCCGGTATAGCTATTCTCAACCTCTGTCATTCAAAATACCATGATTCCTCAAAAATCGAATTAGTAACCAGTTAATACTGAAGTTGAACCTTCGCTTTCTTCTTTGTTTGTTTCTCCTTCCCCTTCTTCCTCTTCGCTTGGTGAAAATAGCAATGCTAGTAACCGGGTGACTGAGAAGAAGAAGAAAGGGAAAGAGAAGAAGAAGAAGTTAGTTAAGCAAAGGGGAACCATGCAGCATTTGGTGAAAATTTGCACACTGAACTTTCCAAACCCAGACATCCATGCATAATTTGTAAAGGAGACCATTTTCATCGAGAATGTCCATGCATTCCTCGAATCTTGAAAGAATGGTCCCCCCATTCACACCATCTGATGTCATCAACCTATGGTGATCATGTTGACAGCACACCATCAACTAGTAATAATGAAGTTCATGGATAGAAAGGAAAGATCAAAACTCCATGTAGGCTATGTGAAGGGGACCATACCCTTCCCCGTTGTCCCTTTTTGGATGAGGCCAAGAGAATCTTGCATAACCGTCCTACTTCACCACAGCGACTTTCACTTGGATACAAGAAACTCTCACCAAGTCCTTTACTAGTTGAAAATATGACTGACATAACTCAATTGTCAGTCGAAACACCTATCGTTGAGGGTGAATCTTCTGAGTCCATACCGGACCAAAGTCAACAGGTCGAGATGGCAGTCAACCTAGTTTTACCTTTATAAGGTCCACCTTCAGATGATACCATTCCCAAAGAGAATGAGAACGATACCGTTCAAATTATTTTTATTACTTCAGAGTCCAATGAACTTAGGGGAAATCTACCTATTCCTTCACAACAAGAAGAGAATTCCCCAGTTCCCTTTACTCAAGGGGTCAATTCAACCGTTTATTCGATACCCCCTCCAAGCAGTCTAGTCACTTCCTTCGATTGGAATCGACTAGCAAGATCCCGCCTTCCTTCTAATGTACCATTCCGGATCATAGTACAAGTTCACAAAATGATCGTGTCTAGCACTATCATAGATGAAGGGGCTTCAGTGAGTATCCTTTCCTCAACTGCTTGGAAAGCGCTTGGTTCACCATCGCTTATGCCTGTTACTTAGAATTTGTTAGGCTCTAACAAGGGAACCAGTCAAGTGCTATGGATCCTTCCTAAGCTACCGATAACTTTGAGAAGGAAAGCCATTCACTTGAACGTGATGGTAGTCCAAGGACCGTTAGATTACAATCTACTCCTTGGGTGTGACTATGTTTACAACATGGAAGCTATTGTCTCAACATTCTTTCGAGTGATGTGTTTCCCGCATGAAGGCAAAATTGTCACTATTGACCAGCTTTCATTTCCCGGTTCAAGCATAGCTTCGAGACAAACATCATCCCTAAATGGTCCTTTTGCTTCAAGAATGTCTCTTCAACCTTCATTCCATCCACCTAATTACCGCGAGTAGTCTAGTGAATGTAACAAAGCTTAGGGGGCATGCACCCTTGTCTGCTTTGGCGAATGAACCCAGCTGAAAAGATAGGTTTCCCTATAAGTTATGTGATTGGAAGTGTTATCTCACACCATTCACCTTTGTCTATTTGATGGACAAAGCCAAGGAAGTATTTTGTCTAACCGCTAACAAAAATAATCCTGCTTAACCACAGTGATTTCCATATGGTAACTAGAGACTCTCCTTTTCTTGATGTTTGGGGGCATGCAAACCTTTTTATGCAAACAAAAAAGACATATTTCATTTTTTATCTTTCTAGCTTTTTAGCTTTTAGATTTTGATTTTTTGAGTTTGTCAACTCCTTAGGTTAGGTGATTGGTCTGACACACCATTCACCTTTGTCTGCACCATAGATGAAGCAAAGGAAGTGTTTTTTCCAGCTTCTGATGAAACTATCCTACCTAGCCTTAGTAGTTACTTAGCTTTTAGTATTTTTTAGCCTTTTAGAATTTTAGTTTTGTCGTTTCTAACTTGCATAAAAATAAGTTGAGCATATGTTATCCCACGGTTCAAGCTCATTAAAAAATGAGCTGAGCCATGAGCAATGTTGTCGTATGGTTCAAGCTCGTTAAAAAATAAACCTACCACCTTGAGCATATGTTATCCCATAGTTCAAGCTCATTAAAAAATGAATCGGACCATGAGCAATGTTATCGCATGGTTCAAGTTCGTTAAAAAATGAATCCACCCTTGATAAATAACCTTTGTGATTGCCCTGCTATTAGCCTTTTGAGCCTTGGTTGTGTTCTTGCCATCACCTCCATTCTTTTGGCCGAACATACGCTTCCACTTGATTGTTTACCTTTTGAGGAACAGCTGCGACGAGTAGTCCTGTTAGCCACCCTCTTCACATCACCATGTTTTGAGAATTTCCATGCTTACCCAAAACCAATTGCTACCCTAAACACCACTCGTTCCTCAAAAGACGAGTCTACTTTAAACTCTTTTCAGACTCGTTAAATATGAAAATATTGTCGAGCTATTTGCCTCTCCAGCTCACTAAAGTGATTGGAGGTGCCATCCCTCCTGTATATTTTAATCTTTTTTGGACTTGAGGGATTATCTAACGAAAACATTCCAGAGCTTGTCTTTTCGGCTCGCTCAAGTTATCGAAAAATCATCCCTTTCGTATTATTTTATCCTTTTTCAGACTTAATGGATTATGCTATGAAAAAGAACTACTAGAGTTTCCTTGTCATCCCTGTTCAAACTCTCTAAACATGAAAAGGGTCGAGTTATCCTTGTTGTTAAACTCATTAAAACAATAGTGACAAACTTGTCCACACAGACAAGAACGATTTTCATTGTCGCTAGGCTTGCTAAAACGTAGCGACAGGTCTGCCCGAAGGGCAAATTATAGAACAAGAATATGTTATCCTCCTCAAGCGTGAAAAAAATAAAGAGGTACTGGTTAGCAATGACTGGGGAAAAAGGGAAGAAAACTTAAAGAATTTTATTGGTAGCAGGTTGCTCTTGAACATGACACTTTCACTCCATTACCATGATTGAGTCGGGTTGGGTTATTATGTTCACCAGACATATCACCATTGGTCCTCCACACCATCCATCTTTTCAGGTTAACGCTACCAATCAATCTTAGTGTTGCCGATATGTTCAAGAGAAGTCATTCAGAGAATTCACCATCCAGTTAATGCCTCATCCACTGCAATACCTTCACCCTCCATTTTTCATGACCGACGTTCCTGAACCTTGTATCGTCAGATCATTTTTCACCTCCAGAAAATCATTTGCTTCGTTTCATGTCGTTGATGTGGGATACAATAAGGGTCTCCTATGATGGGTCACTTCTTGTCGACATCAGATCATTATCCAAGAAGTTGGCTTAGAAACAACCCTTTCAGTACTTTGAAGCTTGCATGCCTCAATGGAAAGTTTCTCACTTTTGGCGACAAGTTTACATCAAGGGCCTTCGACCGAAAGATTTTGCGTGGTGTTCGACATCGGATCATATATTCACACCACATGAATTGTATTGTAGTACCTTGAGGGTCATTATCATTATTGGTGATTCCTCTCGCATCTATTAACAGCTTACATTATTAGCTGGTAATCAGGCAATGTCTATCCATGATCGACTTCAGGACATCTTTTCACATGGATCGACTTGTACATCAGGTGAATATTGAACGAGTTTGAAGACCCCGGATCTAGTTTCATCCATTCGGGCTGCGATATATTCAAGAATATAAAGACATCAAATGTACACAGAAGCTGCACAGATGATCATCGAAGCTAAGAGATGATGACTCTACATATAAATAA